>DWEI01003884.1:0-12269 GCA_018245875.1 Mysoria ambigua | reverse complement strand
GATTTATCGTGGAAAATATTTGAAACAAAACATTTAGTAAACATGTTACGGCGATAGATACTGCGCCGATCATTCGCGCCGATGCCATTTTGTTCTCCTTCTCTGTTTGAGGACGTATATTAGAACTTATTAATTCTCTTGAGAGTTCTGGTATATTTTCCGGACTTAATTTCATCGGGATCTCTAATCACCTAATAACTTACGATTATTTATTCCAAACAATTTGATATAAAACAAATTCAGATATAACGCCAACAATAAATGTATTTCAAATGTTACTATCTATAACACATACTATCATAATTACATATCTCTGTAATAAAACATTCAAATGACATTCTATTTTATAAAACGCTTATTTTAATTATTTCTCAATTTAATTGATCAAAAACTTTTATTGCGTGTATCCGAACATTCGAATTGTTATGTTTGCTTCATGTTTGCTTGCTCGTTCGCTCACCTATTCAAAGTGTGAAATAGATAAGTCGCTTTCGTCCGTATTCGGAGTCAAGCACTTAGTAATAACGCTGCTAAAAATCTTGTTTGATTTTATATGAATTAAAAACCAGTTAAATATAGTTAACAATAGATAATAATTATTATGAATAATGGAATGTACGCATTTGTTAGATAACATCAAGGCGGATAGGGATATCATCGTTGAGGACACCACGATCACAAAGAACTTCAACTGTTCAGGTAATAAAATAAATTTGTTTTACATATTTACATCGTACATGCACTCTCAACTTTGATTTGGGTCAGTAAATGCGAAACGCATATTCAATGGGAGGTTAGTTTGAAAAATCAATACAGCGAACTTAAAATAATCAGCTGTTCAAGAGCTGGGGGAGGGGGGTGCGGCATGGGTGACCGTGACTGACGTCTTCCGATGCGTTTATATTAATTTCAATCATATGTAATTAAGATTGAATAAAGTACACATCTAATTATGACAATGTTGTATCGAGAATGTCACTGGCACGGTAATCGATCCTAGATGAAAGTCACGGCAGCTGACGCCTATTATAATGATCGCGTCGGCATCCGCGCCACCGACACTCGTTTACGGAAAACGGAATCACATGAGTCACTAAAGAAAACATTTATGTTAACGTTTTCTACAGATTGGTTTTTGCGTAGTAAGGTTAATCTTTCGCTACAGTTGCGCTAATGAAGAGCTATTTTTCATACGGCTCACTTTTACAACACGAAACTATCTTATTACAGGTTGTCTTACGTTATTGGTTTCGTGGAAATGACAATTTTTTTCCTAGGTTCATTAAATTAATCTGCCCACATAATTGTGAAAAGTATTTGTAAACAATATTAATTAATATTTTTGTATTCAATTCATACGAACGTAATTCCGAGATGTGATAAAAATTAAGTTTTTAAAATACTTCATACAAAAGTTTTTGATCATTTAAATTTGTACTGGATTTAATTTACTAATACTTCAATTCTCCTTTGCAAAAATACATATATAAATAATATCAGAAATTATATTAAAAGCACACCAGTACAAAATTTTTATCTAAATTCAAATTGATTAAAAACCGATATGTCTATATCTACTTGATGAATATTGTTTACTTTCTTATTACAGTACTAATAGTATGTATCATATATTTCATGTACTATTTTTATAGAAATCAAATAATAAAAATGTTATGAATATTTTGTATAATGTTTGTAAATAAAAGATATAATGCATAAATATATCGAGATATATTTTGGAGATTAATGATGGCTTTAAATATTTTTTCCCCAATTCCATGTTTTTTCCACTGTTACTTCAGTATTAATATATCACATGTTTTATTTTTTTGTCAATAACATGGTAAAATTTAAGTATTGATTATCATTATTTTTTAAAAAAGAATATAATTAAGTTAAATTAGATATTGTAAATATTTTTTTTATGATTTTAATATTATAAGCATGTATTTATCTCTATACAGAATGTGCTGTAGAGGAACAGAATTGGCTATGTTTACAATGTGGGGTTGTAGGCTGTGGTCGTTACATGAATGGTCATGCAAAACAGCATGCGGAAACATTTGACCATCAATTGTGCATGAGCTGTGATGTCTATTCTGTGTACTGGTAAGAGCTACGTTCTAATTCTATTTTTTTTTAAATGAGATGAAAATTCAAGTTCTTTGCTTTTATCTAGATGGTAAGATATATTCTTCAATTTACCCTTCTTTTTATTTTACTGTAAAGTTTGTAAAACAGCAGCTATTACAGTATTGGATTTGAAATTGAAAAAACAAATTAATTGCTCATAAATGATTGCAGAAGTTAATTGATTTCTAAAATCTACAAATTCTGTGGTGTTTTCATGATCAGTTAGAAAAAAGAATTTATATCTGTGGTAAATTTAATCAATACTTGTCAGAGTTCTGATAACTGGTGTCGGTAATATATTTTTTTTTAGCTACAAATGTGATGACTATGTATCAAATGATGTCGAAGATGAAACCATAGGTAAAATAAGACAAAGCATAATGCAAGTTAGACAACACGATAACAATGGCTATACAGAGCTGAGTGAAGATCTGAACAAAGAGACAGATGCAGATGGGAGCGAGGGTCGCAACAGCCCCATGTCAAATATATCAAATAACGACAAGCCTATTCTAACTCTGGAACTTGTGGATGCTGAAAATGGTGATGAGTTAGGCTCAGAAGATGTCACACCATGTAGCTCGTTTAATGAATTGCCCAATGCATTTACAGATATTATGTCTGAATCGAATGATACAAAGTCAACTAAATGTTCTAAGGTGAGAAAGTTCTACATAATTCGACTTTGTAACTGTTGTTCTAGGAGTAGTTTTTAGTGTATTTTGTCAAATCTAGACAGGTAATGATGTTTATAGTGGTTGTTTTGTTGTGGTTGATTTAGATATTTTACTTGGGAGTAGTTATAAAATATTAATTTAGAATATACATAGTTATTTATTGTGTATTAGCTTTTTTAATTGTTTGTTCCAGTCAGTGGATGAACCTGTGCGCACTTTGAGGCTTCGCTCACGAAAACGATCCCATTCGGAAGACAGCAGTTCCGTGGAGAATGTCCCTCAACCGGCGAAAAGTAAAGAGAAAAAAGTGTCACCATGCAATGGGAAAAGTCAACGGGAAAAGAAAATTGTAGGGTTAAAGAATCTAGGCAACACGTGTTTTATGAATGCAGTGTTGCAAAGCTTAAATAATATACAGGAGTTCAGTTGCTACTTCAGTCAGCTGCCGTCACTGGAGATGAAAACCAATGGGCGGAAGGTGTACCATTCCCGGAGTTACACCAGACAAGACATGCATGATGTTGTTATGGCCGAAGAACTTAGAAAGGTAATCAATAAACTAAGTTTTTTTTTTAATTTTACCATATTATCTTTCACATAGATAATGTGTAAATTTTCATAAATAAAATAATATAAAATAAAAAATATTTTATTGTTAAATTTCGGACATATACGAGGTCCTTCCTTATAAGCTCCCGCCGATTGCGGCGAGGTCGTGGCGCAAACACCAGTATTTCCTATGAATATATAAAAGTATTATTTAATATTGGTGATAAGCAACTTAATTATATTGAATGTTAAGCACAAAATTACATTAATTTGACTAATTTCTACAATGGAATGAAATGTCGAAAAATTTTGATCATACTTCCATGACCTTAGAAATAAATCATGTGTATACTGTCTGAAATGGGTTATGATGGGTCCATGCATTATTATCTCGAAAGTTCTGCCATTTTCGAAAAATCAGAAGTCAAGTGGTTGCAAGCAGAACAGATGTTTGAGAATTAGTTCAAACCCCGATTCAGGACTTCGGGTTTTATACTGGATTCTTCATACTTAGATTTTCTAGTACAAGCTTCTAGTACTTGCTCGCGTTTCGGATATATGCCCGGTGCATCGTGCGACCTAAACGTAACGGGTGTAGTGTGGGAGAGTATTACATTCATCTGCCTACCTTCTCAAGGATTTCACGCGAGATGTTACGTTTATCTTAACGGAAAATCTATATACGTCTATGCATTTGTTTCAAGGTACTTATAAACTTGAACACGGGCGGCTGTGGTTCCAAAGGTGCGATTTCCCCAGAATGCCTGTTCCTCGTGATATGGAAAGTCGTGCCGCGTTTTCGCGGCTACCAGCAGCAAGACGCGCACGAATTTTTGCGTTACATGCTTGATAGGTACGAAATTATATTATTAACAATGACATCTGCAAAGATTCTTCATACATTAAATATTAATTCCATTAGAGTTGTCAAAAGATACCTATCGATTTTTTAACATGAAATATTTTTTTTATTGTCGTGTCTTTTAAATTATATTTCGTGCGTATGCATGGCAATAATATTTTAAAATTCGAATTTCATCCACTTGTAAGCTGTTGTGGATGATTCACTCGCGGTGTCAGGCGTTGTTGATGAGAACTGTCACTTGCGCATTGTCCGTGGCAGGCTGCACACGGAGCTGCTGCAGCTGCTGCCGCCGGAGCGCGGCGAGGGCGGCTGCGCGCCGCGCGCGCCCGCCGCCTCCATCGTCACGGCCGTGTTCGGCGGCACGCTGCAGAGCGAGGTAGGTGGCGCGGGAAGCGGTCGCTGAATGACGACGATTAACTTATGTATAATCAATTATTAGTTAATTAACATCGAAATCTTTCAAACAGTAAATAAAGTACTTCAAAGTGTGTTTTGTTAGATGAGTTAGTTTTTCCATACATATATATTAAGATGCGAGGCTTATGAATATTTCTTATTCTTCTTCTTATGAATAGCAGTCCTATTAATTTCTTATTGTAATTTTATTATTTGGCTAAAATAAAGCTCCCCTAACTGGCTGAAATATGCTGTTATACATAAAAAAACTAGTTAAAAAACTTCACGCCTGTAGTCCCCGAAGAGGTAGGCAGGGGAGTGCAGTGCACTAAGAAGTTTCGCTAGATGCGGTAAATAAGACCAACGCCTATATATGAGCGGCACGGGCCGGCGCAGGTGCGCTGCCTGGCGTGCGGCGCGCGCAGCCGCAAGCTGGACCCGTTCCTGGACCTGTCGCTGGAGCTGCCCGCGGCGCCGCGCGCCGACGAGCCCGTGCCGCTGCAGGACTGCCTCGCCAGCTTCGTGCAGGTGAGCCGCGCCGACTCTCGTCCGGACTCGTGTCTCTTTATTGTTCACAATTCTCGATATTTTTGTACGACAATTGTATTTTATTCCAACCCTTGGGCTTGTCACTCGTTCCTGTTTAAAATATTTACTTTACTAAATATTCTATTCTATTTAAATATTCTATAGCGACAAAATTAAAACATTATGTATTGGTGCCCTCATTCTCTTTCGCTCACTATATTAATGCTATTAATGAAACTCATGATAATTTACTTCTTCACAATATGTTATTAATTGGCGCTCTCAAATGTTGCAGGTGGAGGAACTGGCGGACACGGAGCGCTACTTCTGCAGCAGCTGCAAGTGCAAGCAGAAGTCAACAAAACAGTTTTGGATACGAAGATTGCCCAATGTACTGTGCCTGCATCTCAAAAGATTCCGATGGCATAACTATTTTAGGTAAGGTACCAAAACTAGTCAAACTTAAATGTGTATTCCTCTGGCTAGCTCTTGGGGGATTACAGGTCATGTCATGTTACCAAATTTTTGTTATGTTACCAAAACTCTAATGGCGCATTGGTACACTTAGGAGGAATATTTCTGTGATGAGCAGACATTTGTTCCCTATAATCCATACATACATCATTTGTATGGACTTCGTCAGCTTGGGATCAGATGTTGTTAATATTTTTTTTATTATTTAGACTGAACAAAGTTTTTCAGCCTTACGTATACAGAATATCCGTTTTTTATTCCAAGTGTTTGACCTCCGCTCTCATGTGGCACAGGACCAAAGTGGACACAAACATATCGTTCCCGCTGAGCTCGCTGGACATGTCGCGCTTCGTGCTGTCCAGCGGGCCCGACACGCGGCGCTCCGGCCTCGGGCACCACCTGTACGACTTGGCCGCTGTCATCGTGCACCACGGCTCCGGGTCAGCGCCAATACACGCTTCACATTTAGACTGACCCTAGAGAGTCGTGGCTCACATTGCTGTGCATAATTAAAATGTCTACATATCGTGACGTTTATTTCATAATATGAATCGGCTTTTATTAGAAATCTAAAATATAAGGTCATCGGTTGTTTGTTAAACGTTCTCCGTTAATGAATTGCAGGGCGGGCTCCGGCCACTACACGGCGTTCGCGATCAACGAGGAGCAGTGGTTCCACTTCAACGACCAGACCGTGCGCGCCGCCGACCCCAGCGCGGTGGCCACGTGCAAGCCCTACATCCTGTTCTACATACGCAGGGAGCCCGCGCTGCCCGGCGCCTCGTGACGCCCGCGCCGCGCTCCCCGCACGCGGGCCGGCCGCGTGCCCCGCCCCGCACGCTCGCGCGCCCCGCGCGCCGCCTCGCCGGCCGATCCTTCTAGAGCGTTCGGCCGCCCGCAGTGTCCCCTGTTAACATGGCGGCATTTTGTGATATACCACGAGCGAGAGAGATTGAGACGCTCACCGCCCTCTCCGACTACTCGCTCTGAAGTAGTAAAGCGTGTGAAAATGGATGCCCGTTATAGAGCTATTCGCAAGCGCGCGCACGGTCGTCGTCGAAATTGTCGCGCGATCAACTCGTATGGGGGACGAGGGTTTTTGAATTTTTCACCGCCGTCTGCAGCTACCCGCTTCAAGCTTATCAAATGTTTAAACTGGGTTCTCGAGGTCGAAACGTATTCTAGAACCTTCTCGACAGACGCTGGCCGCTCCGAGCCCTATTTATGACGTTAGCGACTAAATAGCAGATATATATATTAGCTTCACACATCTGGCTACAGTCGTATATGAAATAAGTTATTGGTATAGGCATAATTTATCTCAATTTATCCCAAATTACATCATCGATAAAATTGTTAAAACTCATCCGATATCAGCCATTGCTGTTACAGTACATGCTGTGCGATTGATGATCGTTGACCGCATACCACAACGCTGATCACGCTATACAATATATTTAACTAGCGGAATGATATCAATGTAAAATCACTTTTATTGAACAGTCGCAAGGTTGAATCTTGTATGTATTAGGTCGCGAGCATTCATCTCTTAACATTTGTAATCGCGGTGGTCGTACTCGGTGTAGCGGTAGTTAAGAAATAATATGAAATTCAAATCTTTTCAACTTGTTCTATCGGTGATCCAATTATAATGTCGTTCGAGTTGTATTTATAGTACAAATATAAACATATTATGTAGTTTTTAAAATATCGCTGACATTTGAACAGTTGCCTTAAAATAATTGGAATTTATTAAAATAAAAAAAAATATAGATTCATTAACCAATCGATTTGCGTCGTCTGATCTTGCGTGTGTTGGTGAAGAATTAAAGCAGTATTTTTTTTTTTCTATTTGTTCCTGTAAATCACATCTTAAAGGATTCTATATCTGTTCACCTTTATTTTTACCACGATATATACCTTTCTAGAACACATTGTGTCTTTTGACACACTTGTGTTTGAATGCAAATAACATGTAAAAAATTATGACAAAATATTTTTTTTACTGTAAAAATCCAAAAAAAAATGTATTCAATAGTTTACAATAGATTTTCACTTTGAGATAAATAATACTAAATATGCAACATGTTATTTATCAGGTTACAATATTAAAAGGTGTTTTGATCCCTTTGGTGAATATAATGTTAATGTCTATTAATACGAAATACTAAAGTAACTTGACGTCTTTAGAGTCCAATGCATAGTCATATAGTTCAAAAGGCTACAAATATTTGCATGATATATCCAATATTTAATGGATATTATAATGAAGTAGATCGTACCTAACTTTTTAAATATTCACTGACACAAGTCCTTGTAGGAGAATACGTTCCCGTTTCCCGCCTTTATTATACTTAAACGTTCGATTTACATGTATAGGTTATAGTTCGGTTGGTCGTACCAGCAAATTAGAATGTATTCGAGCTGGTCTCAGTAGTTTTGAGTGAATGGAGTTTTTTTTTACTATTTTGTTCTTGTATATGTTTAAGTGTCGTTATCGTATGTAATTTAAAAAGGTTTTTCCCTAAAAACACTTTATGTGATAATGATTCCCGTAAATAATCGCACCATTTATAATATCGATTTTCTCTGCACATAATCGATTTAAAACTAATGAACTCTCTAGCCGGTTTGCGCTGAAATGAATATAAGTGCCTTTTCACATGTGTTAGTCACGAGGTACTGAAATATACGCCACAGTTGTCAACTTTGGTGAAAGTTGTCTTAGAGAAGTAAACTTATTAACTTTGCAACGGTCCTGGTTTTTTCTTATGTATTAGCGCATCTAAAATATAATTTTGTAAGGTAAAGAACTATTAGTTGCATCTTTGCTATGAATAATGTCTAAAAAATTAGTGATTTTTGGTTGAGGTCACACTCATACAGGGGGTGTGAAATTGAAATTTCTGGCAAGAGAAGAATATATTCCGGCGCTATATCAGGATATTGAGAGTCGTAAAGGCTCGTCATGATACGGCACTTTATGCCTACATAGGCACGGTTAAATATTAAATGCTTTGGCCGCTTACGGCTAGCAGCGTAGGCGGTGTAAGAAGCTGTGTTCAGCGACTAAAAATATTCGCAGCGAATACTTAAGTCTAGCAGTGCACAAGCACAGGTCGATGATAATGGTGATGAGGAGCAACATACAAGGTGAATATCGTAACGAGAGTGGCATACCATATTCTTCCCTATGGTTCTCTGCGGTAAACTGTGGCCTTAACCATTCACATTTTTGGAGAACCAGTCTCAGAGAACGTTAGAGTTTGATGGAAAGCTGTTATTTTTTTATATTTTATTATTCAATGAGTGATACATAGAATAATATGTTTTTCAGCTTTTGTTTTTATTTTGATAATTTTTTGCACTCTGATGAGTAAGATGCCAATAAAGGGATAAATATTTAAAGGAGTTCTATAAAGTGATTGATTTAAAAACGAATAAAAGCAAATGCAATATTATAAATCAGAGATTATGAGGAATTAAGGAACGAAACATACTGTAAGTGCAAAGTTATATGTTGCCATCGTAAATATTTAAAAACATTTAAAGTGTAATAAAATTATAAGCAATAAGAATGGTGCGATCGGGATGGGCCCAATGGCATGGAAAGTTTAAAATGCTACAAGGCACTACTATTCAGAATCGTTTTCGGATAAAAAAAATATAATCGATTACTAGTCGATCATCGATGTATGGGCATTGAATATCGATAATAAGTTTGTAAAGTAGCTTTTTATCATCTATAATACTCATTAATAGTAGTTATGCAGTTTTTGAAGAATCAGTGTAATAAGAATATTGCGATCATGTAAATACATAAATAGTGCACGAAGAAATTATATTTCAAGGTTATATATGACATTTTAGGTGGGCAATCAAATATGGCGGCGGCAATTGTGAAATTGGCAAAATTATACAGTGTTCGCTTAACGATTAATGAAATAATTCTGGTTAGCTATATTTATTATCTGCAATTTGTGTATTATGATTTTGTTTGATTCGATAAGTCTAGGGCACTGAAAGATTATTTTTATTATTTTGGAACGATTGTCTTTTCAGTTATGTATATTTATGAAAATGCTGTTTATACAATCGATGATTTTCTTGATTGTTCTAGAAAGTTCAATTATATATACGTGCTGTGTAAACGTATGATGCTGTGTTTCATTCTTTGCCTCGGTAACAAGGTGATACGCCATTTGATGCATTTTACAATTCTATAGGTTAAGGAACTTTGTCGCTTTTAATTTTTTGTATAAATCAACGGATCTATTTAATAATTGCATGAGATTTTACATTCCTGTAAAGATGTCTAATTATTTGTCAGGGTTAGCCTGTATGTATATTATAAATACTAGTAACGTTCAGGGAGAAAAATTGTAACCGCAACTATTTTTGCGATGATTAAAGACATCGCCGTAATTTTCTCCAATTGGCTAACCCTAGATTTCTCTCAGAGATTTATGAATTCGGTCAGATTCTGTGTATGAATACCACGTTGTGATAGTGTGAAAAATGGGTGTAAATAGAACTTTTAATAATTTTATTATGTCGTGAACTTTTCTCTTTTGCAAAGTACCTTATTGAATAACAGGTTTATTTTGTGTAAGTACTTCAATTACTGGAAGTTATAGTGATTGAATTTAATAAATTCGCAAACTTAAAATCAGCTATATTGTTTTATTTATTATATTGTTTAACATTTATTTACAACACAAAATACATTTGATAAATCTCCTGGACCATGATTTTTTTGTTGGCTTTATCTCGTCACTAAGAAGCGTGAATGGTGGGCCACGGTTAACTGACAGGTACTCCTTTGTAAAGTTAGAACTTAAATGTCTATCTTTAGATCTAATAGAATTTTCGAAGTTTTCTTCACATATTGTATCATCCCCTGTTGAATTCAAAAATTTATTATTTCCTTTTTCCAATTGGTCATCAATAAAAGTATTAATAAATATATGTAAATGAGCTCTCGAGTCACTTGATTTTGAATTTTCAGTCTTAATTTCTTTGGAATATATTGATTGCTTACTATTAACAGAATCTGTGCCACTTAATTTTGAATCTTTTGGCACACGTTGTTCTTTTTCAATTCTATCATTAGAATCACGGATGTCAACTTTATTATTTAATGTCGCTGCGGATTCCTTTATTGGTGAAGAGTCATTTCTAGAGTTGTCAAAATTTATTTCTACTGTATTATTAGCTGAGTCGCTGTTAGATTTCCCTTTACCGTTCTTTACCCAACTATTGCTTGTCTTACGTTTGAGCGGTACATTTTCATCATAAGATATTTCAGTTACTTTAGCGGATTGTCTATTTGGTTCAAGAATTTCTATTACCGTGGGCAACATGTATTTCAAAGGCCGCCTCGGTAATATGATGGGATGGAATGACAATGAATCACTATAGAAAGTGCTATCGTATTGAATAGGTGTTTCAAGGTAATTGTCTTCAGAGGTAGTACTAGCAGCACTATTGGAGGATTCATTTTTGGGCGAACAAATTAAATCATTATTATGTTCCGATATCAGGTCTTCTTTTTTATATGTATAAATTAACGTAGGTGTTTCCTGTATATAAATAGTTTTATCGTATACATTAACATCGTCATGCTGTCCTATTTCATTTTTCATATAATTTTGTTCTATTCTATTTGGAATGTCATCGAGAGATGAAGTCTCTAAGACATCTAAATAATCATTTATCGCAGCAAAGCATCTACTCCTTTCTTGTTCTATAATTTCTGTAATGTCATGTAAATAATTGTTAGCAGAATCAGATCTATACGTTGTTCTGTAAACCTGTTGTTGGTGTTCATAATTATTAGATTGACGACCGTAAATTCGTTCATGGAAATTATTTCTTGGTGCACTTTCACTAGGGTTACAACGTTGGCGCCGTGCCTCGTTTATGCAATGCCACGCTTCGTTTAAAGCGAGATCGTGTTCATCAGAATCTGTTTGTTCATTGTAGTTGGGCGAATTAATGTTTACGATTTCTATATCTGCTTCGTTTGTTATCCTACCGTCATTATTTTCATATATTTGAGATGGATTTGTTATGTTCCGATTTAAATCTGAAAATACAACAAATAGTACACAGGTAAGTTTTTTTAATAGTTCTTTACACATTATGTAAGAAGCAAAGTGTTGTTTTCGGTTCGATCTTAATTACCTATGCCATGATTTGTCAAGATAAATTAATTAACCCTATGTAACATGTGTAGGTACCCTAATCATATAGATATACATATATTTATTTATTTATTATCACGCCAACAACAAAACATACAATTCCATACAAGAGATTATTAAAAACTGTTGCCCCGTTGGTAGTGTTGGTTGCAAGAGCGACTGCCGATCTGGAGGTCCTGGGTTCGATTCCCGGGTCGAACACTACAAAAAAATTCTAATTTAGATTCTAGTTGTGATTCGGAGTCTGGATATGTGACTGAAGCATGGCATTAGCCTCACCACCTATTGTATAGTGAGACTTGAACGTAATCGATGAAGCGTGAGAGTGTTTTGCATTTCTATGCCTAACTCTTCGGGAATTACAGGCGTGAAGTTACGTTTTGAAGAAAAAGAAGATTATTAAAAAAATCGAATATAGAGAGATGTGACAGCAGTATTTAT
>DWEI01003883.1:0-12270 GCA_018245875.1 Mysoria ambigua | reverse complement strand
CAATAGGCTCACCACCTATTACATAGTGGGACGTAAACGTAACCGGTAAATCGTGGGAATGCTCTGCATTCCTCTGCCTACCCCTTCGGGGATTACAGGCGTGAAGTTACGTTATAAAAACACATATAAACATTAATCCTTGCGAGCGTGACGACCGATGGAGATTCAACAGTGCTATCGAAAACCGAACGCGGACGGTTGGACGAGAAAAACTCTAACACGTATAATTATTGTCTCGACAAACAATAAATCATAAATGCTCCGGGCTTACAATTATAACAACTTCATCAGACTGTGATACGAATGAATCAGATAAAATAAATTTATCACAATACCAATTTGTAATATTACGTATCTATTACAGATATTATTAATTATAATCAGAATGAATTATAAATGTGTTGCTACTTTTCGTCAGTTATATATGTTGTTAATGTATAAATAAAAAAGATTTAATCAAATAAACTAATGCGTAATGCAAAAGTTGTAGTTATATGAATCAGCCTAAAACAAATAATGTGGTGAAGTTGAGCTATAGATTTGATGTTTAAATACGATTAGGTTCCCTATAATGTATTTGCTATCAAAGTGTTCGGTCATACCACAATAATCACATTCAAATTGAATTATGTATTTAATCATGTAGTTTCGTAATGTTATTAGTAAAAATTCACGATTTTTTATATGTAGGGCGAATGATTTCAGACGTATTAAATCGGATCTCGCTACGATCGGCAACAGTTCGTGAAGGATGTCTTCAATTAAATTAATCTTTCCGGAAAAGCATGCGTGAGCTAATTAGGTAGATAATTTTAAAACACGCCTATACACCTACATGTTGTTATATTTGTAGCTACGCGTAAGCTATTTCGATAGCAACGCTAATTCGCTTAATAAATCATACGAGATGTTTGCACACGTCAGTTGTGCTACGTACGGTAATATATTATCTGTTATCGGAGTTCCCGCTATGTGATGGACAGAACCTATCTATGTACTTACAGCGGGTTTTTTTTAATTCATTGTTTTTAATCAGTAGTGATATTCCTTGGATTAGATTGATTAGAAAGATGAAGAAATCGCTTGCAGACTTATCGCGGTTAGATGTGTTCTTTAGTTAAAAAATGCTATGGTTTTAAAAATTCTTGAACCTGCTGGCATTTAAATTTTCATAAGATGTAACTGTGAAGTCATATTGGAAATATTGAAGAGGAATGGGAGCTGAAGGTTCTGTCCTCTTAGCAAGCACAGTCCGTAACAAATTATGTAGAAATAATCTTGTGAATGTACTATTTTACTAAAGATGTACGCCTATAATTGATATAAAAAGATCTGTTTTCTGCATGGCTTGATAGATCACGCTGAGGCGATTAATACCGGCGCAACACGAATGGGGTTAATTAAGAATATTATGGGCTACACACGGCCGCCATTAAGAGGAGGCGTTAAGTTATCGAGGCTTTCAACAGCGCCCGCTAGAGGTCGCTTAATCAACTAATCACGTTATGGAGGCACTTCAATCGACTAATTTCACTTTACATCCAGTTCAACCCTAAAAATATTGTTCGCACTCGTCTCTACATATTGATGATAGAGTAGGAATAATTTGAAAATGTACTGATGTTATTAAAAAGGTGGGCAAAACGTTTCGGTTGATTGCGTTATTCATACATTTCCGATCTAAGACGGTTATTACATTCAAATGTAACTATTACATCCAAATAATGATACTGTCACAAAAAATGGTGTTATTTTCAATACAAATAGAACTTTAAGTTTTAAAATAAGTTCACTTAGAAGAACAATATGAGTTTTTGCGGAGCTTAAGTCAGGCGTGTCGTCGCAAAAAGCAAATTACGTTCAGGAGCTGGCTTAAAATGGAGGTTTTTTTTATCGCCATCGGATTTGAACAAATGATTGCAAATGCTATAGACGGATAAATAGCCATGCGAATAATGGTATTGTATCAATACACGGATTGTGTACAACTAGAAGTGACTTGGGCAAAGACGACTTGGATTCTTATTACTTTTATACAAACGTAACATCACGCCTGCAAACTAATAGGAGGTAGGCAGAACAGTGCAGTTCACCACTTTTGTCATATCAAAAATATCACCACTAGTATTTTAAACTAAATGCATAATATGAGAATATTGTAATTATTTGTACAACTTCATTGTTATCATGCTATGTATTTATATTTAAATATGAGATTTAATGATGTTTGTGTTCATATCCGTACAACTAGACAAGTCGTTGAGTGACAGATTATAACGCCCGGCTTACATTATTTCACTGTCATCGGCCATCATCTGCATGTTTCTGACCTTGTGCTCGGATCTTTTTGTGCTACAAAAAGCTTAACAACCGCACAATGAGAATCTGCCGTTCTGCTATTCATGTTGAGGCCACGCTGCGTCGACATTAATATTTTTAAAACCTAATTGCCTATTGTCCATCTCCGGGAACCGATCGCATTACCATTCACTCCTCGGTCTTGCGGTCACTGAAATTGTAATAAGGAAAAAAAATCTTTTTTGAAATATGGCAGGAATTGGAACGAGACTTAAAGTGTCCTCTTATAATAACAGATGGCGTTGTTTACCTTTAGAATTATTACTTAGTAACAAGTTGTTTAACACTCATTCATTAGAGTACAATGACATTAGTTTTCAATAAAATACATTATTTCTTTTTCGAGTTGTAATTTTGGTTTCACTCAGAGAGAAAGACTAGATTGATATTCAAAGAGATTAGTGTGCTAAATAAGGATAACCGATACTTTAATAACAAAGTCTTTACCGACTAATCGATTTTGCTAGGGGCGTGCAAAGCGTGGTAAAGTTCCTTCTGAAGTATGCCCGGAACGATATGACACGGGGCTCTCCAACAAAAGAATGAAAAAAGCTTTCCTTGAAATCAATTGGCAATTGGTTTTGTGCATATCTATAAACGACAGTGACCGCTTATTATCAGCTGGCCCGTCTACCTGTTCGATAGGTTTAATTTATAAAACATAATCTTCAAAGGTCAAGTGTCAATGGACGTTGCTTACTGATATGGGCTGATATTTCAAAATATTCCTTATTTGTTGGCCTTTGCCATAAAAAAGATTTAAGTCCTATGGGGATCTGTGCATTGGCCCCAAAAAGGACTGTTGAAATGCAATGTTGAGATGCGAACGTCTAGATGGATGTGCGTATTGACAAGAAAGGATAAGGTTAGGAACGATTATATCAGGGTCAGTTGTAAGCAGCTTCACCGACGGAAAGGAATTTAAATATTTTCTCAGCTGTGATGAAAATCATTTGGAAAAAAGTATGTTAAACGTGAACGTTTATTAATAAAAGTTTATTTTTTATTCGTAACCATTTCGATCCGATCGAGATATCTTTGTTTCTCTATTATATTTAATTATAAAAGTATAATTACGTAACTTCACTCCTGTAATTCCTGAACGGGTAGGAAGAGGAATGCAATTAACTATAAACGTCAAGTGAGAATATTATAAATAATTTATAATTATTATTACAAGAGTGATTCGCGTCGCGCTCTGTGATTTTCATGCGCGATTAAGATTTGCAATTATATCCGCCCATAAAATGATCGCAGATCGCTACTATGTGTATTATTTATTGGTGGCGTTAAGTGTTCACGTCGTCGTTATATTATTGATAGTAAATGAACGTAACATAACGAGACGATCATCGTCAAGTTGCTTAGTGAGTACTATTGGATTTCTCTAACTTAGATTTTCTAATATTGGCTGGAAATCTGGATTTGTGCCTGGTGTTAGGCAATACACTCACTACCTATTCTATAGTGCGACGTAAATATAAGTGAATCATAGTAGTGTAGTTCATTCGTCTGACTCCCTCATCGGGGATCACAGGTGTGATGTGATGTCTTTATATGGTGCATAGTTAATGGATAACATTCGAAAACTATGTACCGATTGTGCTCATTTCTCATTTTAATTTTCTTATTTTTTTTCACACTCAAGTCCTAAGAAAACAAACCTAGACGAAGACCTAGGCCAACTAGAAAAGACTTTCAAGTGAGGAGGTAGAAGTCATAAGTACCATTTACTGTTTAAACAATCTCCAATAACTATTATTAACAACTATTATTATTTACAACTATTGTTTATTATTATATCTATTAATTAATGTTATATCGTAACAGTTGGAATTATACTGTTAGTGACAGTTTCTATTTAAAATGATAAATATAAAACGTTTTATTTCAACGTGTAAACTAAAGTGGCTTCTGATTTGAAAAAGTATCCCACGATAGAGGCGTGAATGGTGACGTGAATTAAAAGGGCTTTAATGTAAATAAGAAATCAAAACAATGTAGAAACTCCTGTTTAATAGCAATTTCGTTGATTAACGTTTTCTAGACTATTTTTACCTAACAGAAGAGCACATCTTTTCAAAGAAACTCATAGAATCGAATCAGACACCGTAACGGTTTTTCAAGATCTCTTTTATTTATTAATACTTTATCTGTCAATTCGTCGCTGTTTCTGTAGCTCACACGGAGTAATGTTCGCGGCATGAAGGCTACCACGCAACACGATGATTATAGGAATTAGGAAGATTACAGTCGCAGGCTGACGCGGTGCGGGAAAAAGGCTATCTTCATTGCGTTTCCTCTTGACTCGAATTAAACAGGGATCATAAGAAATTATGTTACATGTAATCCTTGTATACATAACATAAAATTGTAGAACATTAACTAGCAACCATCATAACTCCTCCATTTTTATTAATACATGTATTTAATATTTTTAATGACAATTATCCAACCAGGCTTCCTCGTTTGTCCAAGGTAACTAAATGTTTATTTATAATATGTACTGTTGCAGAATACATTTAATCACAACGAAAAACTCGCGCTTGCACTATGTAACAGAGAATCGCCTTACTTTATTACTCCGTATTTAAACACTTTTATGGGCGTTCCTTGACTAACGATAAAATGATAAAAATATGTGAATGAATACATACATATGTATAAGTATAAAAGTATAAGCTATAATTACGAAAAAAAAAACTATAAATACGAGACAAGATTGAAAAAGTAATGTTCTTTATATGTCCATTAACTTCATAAATTGTTTGACAAACGTTCACAGTTTATATTTTCTAATCGAAATGGTTCAGCACAGTTTCGTTCTAATGAAGCGAATCTCCTCTGGTTGCGCTGATAAAAAGTAATTATTGCATGGAACCGCCGACCAGATTGTCAGAAACAGGTGGATAGTAAAAAGTCTAGTATGATGAACCTACTATCCGTAATAAACTCGTTACTGGATGATTCAAGAGATTATGTATACATATCGGATATTGAAGATATTTATAGTCGGCACCTAGCCTACGTACATAGTACATGGAAAACAGTATATACTGTAATTATACGTGAAATACAATACTGTTCATTTCAAAATATTCCATGTTATTAATAAGCGTGTTAGAACAAGCTACAGCCGCTATATATTATGAGATGAGAAAAATTTTATTTTTAAATAAAAATTATTAAACTTCTTGCATTTTAAGTAGAAATAAATGAATATAAATATAACTATTTCTGCACAAACAATTTTTGTGCTTATTTTACTTTAAAGACTTAAAGTTATAATAGCATTATTAACGTCAGCAGAAAAACGTGCGGACAAAAGTCCAAAAACCAACTAATAAAATTCATTTATACTTCGTATTGGAATTGACAATAAAATAAAGTATAAATAGTTGGCCATAATTTTGTATACTTATGATCATTGTATTTAATATTCAGTACGATAATGCTCAACAAAGTATCAGGCACTTATTTTATATTACTGATCTCATTGAACTATGGCACCGGCAACCGATCCAGCTTTTATCGAGTCATGCCTTATAGAGCAAAGATTGTAAGTGCATTTTAATAAAGATAATTCCTTTTTTGCTATGCACTGGACTTGTCGTGAGCTTGCGCTCATTATTGATATAATTTGTTCAACAATTATGCACTTGGGCGTCGGAAATTATAATTGAATTATTTCAAAATTATTATTATTTTTGAGCTGATCTTGACCATTATTTGTTTGTGTGTATGTTGTTCAACTGAATTATTGTTTTAGAGTCTAGATCAACACTTCAGTTGGTCTAAGTCCTAGACTCTAGACAGTGACCCTACTGAATCACATCTAAAAACTATAAATCTAAATAATAGGTATGTACCTATTGAAATATACATATATGCACGTTTATCAAATAATTTTTGTACATACTATATTGCACAGAAGTATACATAAGAAATTCTGAACTCGTTCATTTTTAGTTTTAAATGATTTTGATAAATGTTGCTTAAGTTACCAAAACAAAATTATTGGTCTAATGTCTATTGACAAATCATTAATGCCGGTGGAAAGCGCTTAGGGCTCTATAGCACTTTACTCTGGATTTACGAGGGATCTGTGTATTACATTCAAGTCTATTTTGTTTATTTTCGCTAATATTCAATGCAGTCTCCGGAATCAGCCACACCCTTTTTATGTTAATATTAACTATAACATTATAAAACTCATCAACAGTGAATAGTTCGAAACGTGTTGATCGCTAAATTGCATGTTCCACAAAATTTCACGCATTATATCATGGGCCAGGTCAATGTATACTACATCATTTATAACCTCTAAGAATTTATGTAGCGAAGACTGCACATGTGTCGGCATCTGTAATTACAATATGCCATTATGACATGGATTTTCAGTCACATATGATCGCAATTAGCTAATTTTCATAACGCAAAATATTCGTCAATAAAAACTATACAGTTTAACAAATATTAAAAATGCTTTTCGGGTAGAATTACGAGTACTAATATAAAATTCTCAACTATCATATTATCAAGTATCATATCATAAATCATCATATTATAAATTATCTATTTATTTATTTACTTATTTATATCTTTTCCACTTAGAACCCTCAGAGATCACTTGTGTACATCAATGGAGAAGTGTTAGAAGGGCCCAACTCAATCAATTATCATATTATCAATTATCCTTTTATCAATTGTCATTTTACCGATTATCATATTACCAATGATCATATAATTAATTATCATAAAATTGTCAAACTATTTTTTCTAGTTAGTGATTGAACCAAAAGTAACAAAGCATTGAAATTAATTTGCTTTTAATCATATCTTATATATCTTTTATATATGTTCTCACATATCTCTTATGTATGTTCTAACTTGAACTTTATTGTCTACCCGAGCAATGAGAAGCTGACATTCCAACACGGGACATCGTTTAAGGAAAATTGCCGATGACTAAAGCATTATTAGCTCACATCGCCATCCCTCGACGCTTTGGTGCTCTAAGCCTTCAGATTATGCAACGTGCCATGCAAACGTGCTAAGATAAGTTATATGAGATGTAGTTATATGTTGAGCCCTGTATATAAGTAAACGTAGTATTGGATTCAGAACTTTCTGTAACCGGCGGCGACATTCGTTCAGTACTGCTCGAGGGAGGCTAATAAACGTAACATTACGCCTCTAATATCTGAAAAGATAGGTCAATGAGTGTAGTGCTATCCGTAGTTTCACCAGTATTAGAAGAATCTTATAGTGTCCGACCTTCGATTTGAACCGAGGTCAGGACGTTCTGATCGGCCGTCGCGTTTGCAACCAACAAGACCAACCAGGCTGACAATATAATAATAATATTTATATGTGTGCAATATATACATGTTTTATGATATAAATATATTTATATTTGGGAGCGTTCAAGTATTACGAGACGTAATTTGGAGGACAGGGGGGTCGTATAAAACGTTACGATGCGATAGAAATCTCTTGTTCATTTATTAATTCCGCAAACAAAGGTATTTTAGGTGCTCATCGGTACTTTACTCAACTTATTTATTATTATTATTACAACTTTTAGATAAAAATGGTCATTGGAATCACGGAACAGTTAAGGTAGCATATACCTACAACAATATGAAATATCATGTACATACAAAACTGGACAAAAACTTACATAATAGGGATAAAAACATACTACCTATTATAAAACTAAAGCCCATTTGAGACGGCTTATATCTAATGAAAATCCCTTTTAATATTGCGATACTAGGCACTTACACAATATGACCTAATTTGTTGTATGCAGCAGTTTCACGTGTTCAAGACACAAAATGCCTTATACCAAAAATAGTTCCAATATAAATTGGATGTACCACAAATGAGGTTAGACGGGTCAAACGTCGTATAAAATGAGATTAGGGACTTACACACTTTTCTTGTTTATATGTTACAACGTTTATTAGCACCTGTATATCATCTTGTTGTTTTCTTTTGTAGAAGAATAGATATTTATGGTAACTTATATAGAAGATTAAATATACAAGTAGAACAAATAACCGATATTAGACATTAGAAGTTGTGTTCTAAGTCTCGATATCTCAATATAAGATGCTATGTAACAATTATCTCTACACACTTCAGATTCTACTCGAGTAGATGTTATTTAAAAATATTTTGTACATGAAATAATTTTCAACATTAATCCTTTATGCATACAATGAACTCTATCTATTATCAATTCTCAATAACCAAATTCAATTATTACCGTTTCAAATCAAAATTGAAATAAGAAGTTGTTAAGCGGAAAAAAAGAAAACGTAGGTATGCATTTTTGTGTCTGCGTGCGTATGCAAGCGGCCTTAACTTGCTCGACCGAGAGATGGTCAGATACAAGCGATTCCGTGTCGTCCCCGCGAATATCCCGCTCATTACAGTACATACTTACGTGCAAGCGCGATGTTAATTGGCACAATAACTACATTCAGCGTCGCGTGTCACTTATCTGAAACATGAACGATATTCCGAGAATACCAGCTATAAATTAATATTTCAGCCACATCGGATCGCAGACACAATAAGAAATCAAGATTGAATTTATTAAGATGTCCGCGGTACCGACATCGTGTTTGCTACTTTTGAGGTCTCCTATTTTAATTACTTTTTTCCCGGCAAAGATGGCGTGGAATTTGAACATTAAATGTATATTAGATGTTTCTTTGGTTATTTTGAAATATTTATATCTAGTTTATCTCATTAAATTATAGCAGAGATAAGAGTGCATGACTTTATTTTAAAAGATGTTTTGTAAAATGTAAATAATATGTAAATGATTGCGCCGGCAATACTCGGCTTTCTAACTTTAAGCTGGAGCTAACCCGCCTGTATACAAAAATAGATGATATTAATTTAACGTAACATAACGCTTTTCCGTCGAAGGAACGGGCCTAACAAGAAAATCCTAAAAACTAATAGACCAAAAATTTGGAAATGCGTATTTGGATTTCTTTGAATTCTAAGCTTTCTTAGACCCCTTTTTAAATCTCAACATTTGTTCAACTTCTGGTAATTTTTTTTCGAATGTATTTATCTAAGTCACTCACCTAAGTTTTTTATGGAAAAGTTATAAAACGTAAAAAAGATACTAAATATATTTTATGTTTTAAACTTGCTACTTCCGTTTCCATCAAGATATGCCCTCAAACTTAAGGCTTTATTAACGTAAAACGTATTTAAACCGCACTGACACGCCCTTCACCTTTCCGGTAATTTATCAGAAGTAAGGTTCAAAATTGCATGCACTTGACGGTTAACTTGTGGAACGAATACACCGCGGCACTTAAAAGGTACACGGGATTTTCACCAAATTGATAGAGTATGGAGTCGTGCAGACTTATTCAACTAACAACTTTTACATAATATTATCCCTATAAAATTTTATAATGAAGGAAGTTGAGGAAAAACGTTGTGAGGAGACTTGCACGGACATTTTTGGCAACTTGGGAAGCGTTTCTGGATTTTCTCATTCTAAAATGAGAGCCGTATCAAATAACGATATAACACCTCTAATCCCCGAAAAGGTAAGCACAGTATACACTCCTATGTATGATTAGTTACCATTACGTCCCGCTATGCAATTAGAAATACATATCTAGATTCAGAGCATCTACCACAAAATCTAAGTTGAGAAATGTAGCGGTGCCGGACCCGGAATTTGAACCCAGGACTTCTCGATGGGCAGTCCCGACTTGTTTTATAATCATTATGTCACTGCAAAAGAAGCTCATATATGAGGACACAAGTTAGGTACTAAAATATTCAGTCACGCGTCATAAAAACACAAGAGAATTTACACCACGTTTAATGCTACACCGCTAGTAGAATTATATCGTAGTTTCTCTATTCACTCCTTAGAAAGGAGGCTAAGAGACGTGACTGCGACGTAATGAGCGCTGTAAACATTACATAAGTACCAACAAGTACATGATATCCACTTACCATACATATTATATTATTGTATACATATTATGATATTGCTTGTAGGTGTGCACATGTGGGTGCCGTTTACGTATGTAAAGTCACATCATTCATTAAATCAGGCTCACGCTATCCAACTTAGAAAGGATGACGACTATTTTTGTAGAAGTTGAAAAGATATATGAATTATAAATATATAAAAACGTATTGATATGAATACAAACAATTATTTAAAATAATTTAGATTATAATATTGAATTATTCGTTACCATAGTTTACGACATTTTGGATGCAGTTTTAAGTACATTTTTTTAAATCTAGATTCTTAAATAACAGGCCGTCTTTGCTTATGTCCTGTTACTTGTATCCGAGGAATAAGAAAAAAAATACTACTTTTCCACATAAAACTTTCGTACGTTCATTATATGTATATCTATTGATTCACTAGACTTGATATGCGATATTAAATTTTAATTAAAGAACGATTATTACAGTCTTCTCACTAGGACCGACTACCAAGAACAACGGGCAACTTATCACCCTTTAAGCATAACCACAGTATGCAAATATAATCTTATCAAACCCCCCGCGTGGCCCGCTTTACGACGGACGCACAAACAAATTAATATCTATGTAAATGAAATATGCAACGTTACTCCCATACATTTAAGACCGTATACAGACTGTTCAAGCCTAGGATAGGCTGGGTAAGAATGAATCTCTACTTGCATATAGACGGACTAAGCTCTACCATGTTTCAGTTAAGTTACGGTCGAACAATACTGTGTTAAGCTATGAACCTTAAAGACAGAATATGTGATGTTACAGAGTATATGCAATTTTAAACTTTATTCGAATAGAAATAAAAGTGGACGCGTGTAATTGGTGCATTGAAAATTCAGGCATTATCATTGATGTAGTCCATATTTAAACCTTATTGCAATAGAAATATAGATTAATTTTATATATGCGCGTTGTTTGTGTCCCGAGTTATGACATGTGGTTTTGTTCCAAAGAGACCATTCATCTGCAGTCTTTATAGTATTGTTAGTCTGTGGGTAGTTTGTTAAAGCATGCACGGAATTCTAAATTTGAACGGAGAATTTACTTTAGGAAGTACTAGGGTGACATTATTTAAAAGCGAAATTTACAGCAACTTTTTTATATGCTTTTAAGTCTATATAATAGCTCGTAAGTATTCTACTTGTTAAGGATATGATTTTTTTAACTTCATGTGAGAACTAGTATGAAACACGCAAAATAGGATAGGATTTGAACCAGTCCTATAAAGCTTTCTCAATGCGTTTTGGACATCCTACGAGCATATGCCAAGTCTGTGTTTTAAAAAAACAACCAAGACGTATAATTTTACCTTCAGCTAAAAGAAAAAAAAACTTTTTTACAACTGTCCAGTGATGCTCGGGACATAAGTTGCTCTGAGCCGGTATTCCTAGTGTTGATACGAGTAGATCATTTTAAGGATTACATGAGCAAAAATTCTATCCGAAATTTAATCATTCTATATTGCAAACAATGTATATTACACATTAAATTAATAGTGGTTCGGAATCTGGTTTTGTGTCCAGTGCACGACAATAGGCTCACCACGATTTCCATGGTGGGACGTAATCGTAACCGGGGATACTTACAAGTGTAAACTCTACCGGCTACCTGTTAGGAATTACAGACTTGATATTACGTTCATTGGTTATGAATAACAAATGATATAATAACCATCGTAATATGTGGTTTTAATTTTAAACTTATTCCGTATAAAAATTATGAAAGTAAATAGAAATTTAAAAAGTCAATGATTATCATTCCTCTTACTAAATAATGTACCTAATCCATAATCGTGTTAATAATAGTGAGAAGCGGAATTCACGGCTAAAATAACAAAAATAAGCCATACATAACAACTGTTATTTG
>DWEI01003882.1:0-12271 GCA_018245875.1 Mysoria ambigua | reverse complement strand
CGTAACTTCACGCCTGTAATCCCCGAAGGG
Source organism: Mysoria ambigua (assembly GCA_018245875.1). Classification (NCBI taxonomy): domain Eukaryota; kingdom Metazoa; phylum Arthropoda; class Insecta; order Lepidoptera; family Hesperiidae; genus Mysoria; species Mysoria ambigua. The sequence goes on along the minus strand of DWEI01003882.1, from coordinate 12,241 downwards.
GTAGGCAGAGGAATGCAGAACATTCCCACGATTCACCGGTTACGTTTCAGATAAAAATGAAAAAATAGTTTTATTATCCACATATTGAACATTTTACAAGCTTTAACGTTTGGTGGTCGCGGTAGGACCGTGACGTGTCGTGTATGGGGAGAAATTTATTGCATCAAGCGTGGGTACATGTAAGTCGATGGCAATATTGTAGAAAAAAGGGAATGACAAAATTTACTGCATGCCAGCCATCGGCACCATTAAGCCAATCCTCTAGCCAATAACGTGGACACTTGACGTATGCCTTTCCATTAGGTTAGCGCGCAAGAAATACATCACGGCGAGTCTTAATCAAAGACGCGAAGAAACCGGCCGGGATTAATAAGTGGACAAAGGGGAGAACGCATGCAATTAGGAATTGGACGCAAACGAAAAGCTCAAATGAGCTTCATGAGTTGCCACCTTTCGTGTACAGAGGGAGCTTATTGTATCACACGCCATTAGCATCTTGGTGGAGCTTATTTATGCATAAGGACAAAGGACGAGCCTCGCAACAACACAAGTTTTAGGTCTTGTTTTTACTATTTACATACATATATACATATACCATGAACGCTTGGTATCCTTGTTTTATATTTAATTTCTTGATACCGTTACGTTGTAATTCATTAATAGCCACAGGGTCACTGGGCTAAGGAACATTAAATTATAAATAACAATAAATTGTGCATGCGGGCAGGCGCTAACAAACCCCGCGTAACCGCAACTCATAAGTAATTAATTTATCGCAGCTCCCCACTTTGTAAAAATCGTAAACTTTTCTAACAGCGAGGCAGATCAGACCCACGGAAGGGTTAATTAAAACGAATGGACGGTCATCCGCGAACAGAATGTCGAAGTTTAGCGGATCACCAATTTCAATGCTTTAATATTATTACAAACTCCGCTCCGCGTTTCTTTAATTAAAATTAACGACGCAAAACTCTGACAGTCAAACGAATTATTAGTACAGAAGCAAACTTTTAATTAGTTCGCCTTCTTCTCGCGTTACTTTTGCGCATTTACTTGCCGAAAGTAATATCGATTAATTCTAATTCCTCACACGGACGTTTTATTGCTCACGTTAGACAACAACACAAGATAGTTCCACCACTCTAATTCCTCTTTCATTACACTTGATTTGACGGTCTTCAAAGGGAATATTACTGATAATGCGTATCTAATGCTACCTGCCTTATTACAATTTTGATACACTTATGCGAAGCTAAAAGCAAAGAAAAATACATATAATGCGTCATCAGATCTACTTTCTAGTTAATTTTTCATATAATGATCTTCTTAAAATTATAAATTTCACACCGCCGTCTAGGTTTTGACAAAGTTTGACATGGAGTGGCCATACTTGTACCGAATGGGCTTATTTGTAACAAATTAAATACGAAGCGTACTGATCGACATTACGAAACGGTAATAACGTGGTGATCATGTAAGTACAAGGAATTTCAAGTATAATTACGAGCATAGTAAAGTTAATAAATAAAAAAAACACTTCTAGTAACCATGCTACTTAGCAGATTGTGTACTTATCATTAATTAATAGTAAGAGCGTTGTCGTCCTAATCTTCAATTTGTTGTTAGATATTTTTAACTAAACTTCTAGCTATATAGAACACATAATAAAATGTCTTCAGCACAAATTAACGATTAAAATTTCCAAAGTGGCCAATTAAAATTGTCAATGCAAGTGAAACGATACAAGTGCCGGGGCTCCATATTCACACCTCATGAAGCCCCGGGGAGCGTGAAACCGGTCGGTGAGCGAGACGGGCTCGAAAGGCTTTTTAATTCGAACACTTCTTGCCTCGGCGCCTACGCGCACTGACGTAAACAAATCGTGCGATGAGATCAATGAATATTAAACAACCTTCCAAATAATTTCCAGCAACATCCTCCTAATACAATAAATAATAAGTCAGGTAGGACGACGAAGGCAACAGCTGATTACTTCATAAATTGTCAAACCCAGAGCGAGCGAAGGACAGATAAGATTTGCTACGGGGTTTTCGAAAAAAATACATACATAATGGCATCGAGTGGCATTGAATAAGTAAAGAGAGACGATTAAGGTGCTTTGTACGAACATCAAATCGTACGCATAAACAAAACGTAACATTACGCTCGTAATCGTGCGTTATGGTGACCACTATGAAATTGGTTTTATGATTTTTGTATTGTAATTAGGCTGCCGGGTTCGAATCCCGGGTCGAACACTAAAAAAAATTAATTTAGATTTTCTATTAGTGGTTCGGAGTCTGATATGCGCCTGATGCATAGCAATAGGCTCACCACCTATTATATAGTGGGACGTAAAGGTAACTGGTGAATCGTAGGAATGTTCTGCATACTTCTTCGGAGATTACAGGCGTTAAGTTACGTATGAAGGTGAGTAATCTACTTATTGTTTCCTTAAAATAAATCTAATTAAAAATTACTAATAAATAGTGAAAGTGACTGGTGAATCGGGAGTCGCCAATTCCTCAGATTCCTACCAAGAACAAATATTGTTGTGATGAACAATAAGGATGTTTTGAGTGCTTTACGAAACATAACTCGTTACTTAATTTCACAAAAATCTACAGCACATTTAATTTTGTACATTTTTAATGTATTTTTTGATCATAGTAACAATAGTATTTATAAAAAAGGATAAACGCCAAACAACGGCACGCAATTTAAACCGTAACTTTAGCGTCATATTGAAGAAACGGGTTCACAGATTGTTACCTATAAAGGGAATATAGGAATATGTATGCGCATACCTCAAGTTTTAAAATAGTGTAATACTGAGACAAATCTTCATTAGAGAAAAATCTCGGCACTTGGCTGTGTTAAAAGGTCAGGCACTGCTCCGTGTCTGGGAATTTAACATAAAAACTAACAATGTGTGTGTTGTCCATATTCGTTGCTGGTCAAGATTATCCTTCGTCAGATTTAATGGAACAATTACATGGTGGTTATAACTATCACAACGAGTCTACCGACATGATGACGCGTTAAAAACTGTTAGTTTTTAATTTAATGCTTTATGTATATGTAAACTGGTTTTATTTTTTAATGTGTCCAGAATAAACTAAGTATATCTGTACAGACTCGACTGGCCGAAAACCCGAGCACCTCAAATCGATAAAGATTCCGTTTCGAACGCCAGTGGGCCCAATATACGTTTCACTGAACATGGTACCGTTAAAAAAGCGTACATACATCGAACTGGACAAATTGCTTACGCTCCTAATACACAGACACCTCGACATCCGAGGAGATGGAGGCCGGTATCGCATGTTGCATCTATACTGTGTTTAGATTCCGAGATAACTCGATCAAGGTGATGTGAGAACGCGCTGCGCTCGCCTCGCCGCCGTCAGCGCTGCTACCAAGTAGCGGGATAGCTTTTACTTCGATCGTTCTACGGCATGCACTCGATGTCGTGAAATCGAGTTATTTATTAAATTTAACGCCAACTAATCACTACGTTATCGAGCCCAGTATTTCACAGTCTCAGATATACCGTGCTTGTAATTGTTTGCTTACAAATACCTTGTTCAGTATGTCATGGGAACATCAATTTATTTTTAAGAAACTTGAACACGTTCAGATGCAAACCTTATTGAGAAAAATTAGTCCAACATTTTAAATGTATACATACGTACCTACTTTCGAACGTGGTACGGACTTCGGATCGCCTTGTCTGTCGCACATCAATATGGGAAGCATAATCAATATGTTAATATCACAGATAAGAAATTTAGATTCCTACACATACAACATACAGACGCCGACGTGGAACAAGAGTAGCCAGCATTCTTGCGAGATACGATCATAAATAAGGCAGTGTTCCGTTCAAGCCGAGACCATCTAATGAGTTTTTATCAAGTTTAACGTTCTATTATGTAAATAAAACTATTTAAAACTTAAGTTTATTTGCCGTATACAATCGTGAATACACATTATAAGTATAATGTAGATTAGTTATTGAATCAGGCCTTAAGTATATATAAGCTTTACAAAACATTGACGTTAAATATTTCAGCTAGGTACATATCTGACGGTTGTAATAAAACGAGTCATCACAGAACCGTTTGTAATACCTTTTGTGGACGCATCAAGGATTATTTCTGTAAAATATTAATAATTAAAATCTCAGCAACATCGCCGTAAAATCGTGATTGGCTCCAAGTGAAAACTCGTTACGGCGATCGTAAAAGTCGACAATAATTAGGCGGGCACAACCGCGAGCAGCGATATGAGCTGATTACGAAAGAAATACAGTCGTGGCGCGTTGATTTATTGTGCGCTGCCCTGGCTCTCATCGCCTCCGTCCACGGCGATAACGACCGACGCATGCACATGTGCTTCATGTGCGCCTAATGAAAAGAAATTCTCAACATTCGTCTTCCGCTCTTCAGACAGTTAAAACGTTCACATTATTAGGTACAAGTATTATGTAAATTTTATATATTATTGTGATTTCAGATAAGAGGGGTATCTTTATGGCGCTACGTAAAGCGTGATTTAAATTAAGCGGATAATTCGACACAATCATCGGCTATTAATAATGAGGCCCGACCACCGCGGCTCCCGGTGTCCACTCGGCACCTGCATTGTCGAGCCACAAATTATCATTAATTACTTTAGTACGAAATATTATTATACGAATATGGGTATAAATAAAACCCAATTACTGAAATATACATCGCTTTATTTCGTACCTTAAAAAAACCACAGTTAATTATGTCCGTGTAGTGGCGGTATGAGAAAACATTCCTCGCCCCCGTGCCGGGATGCATGGTGTCGTCGGAGAGGCGACCACTCCTGGTAGGTCACGGTATTTATTGCACGTTCAGGGGACGTCCCCGTCGGGGAACTATTCCGGGGACGCCTGCCCACTGCTGGACGTAGGCCTCCCCTGAGGCTTTGAGGCTAATGATGATAATGACAATGACAATTAATTAAGTAGGTAAACTAAAAACGTGTAACATGCATATGTGTGTTATATTTACTAAAGATGATACGGTAGTCCCAAAACAGCAGCGTTCAGAACGAATTTATTTAATCAGATTTATATTTAATTTAGTGCTTTCTGTAAATGCTCACATTAGAATGCGATAAATTCGAGCTGGAAGCGGTTCTAAACCTTTAATATGATAAACGATTCGTTCGAGAACGCAATTACCATCGGGTCGTAATACGAATGAGGGCTCACAACCAGCACAACCATAAAATCTAACACCATTAACAGCAGCTCGCAATTCAGCACACATGTTAGCACGTATTCGCTGATAGATTACGTTATTTAAACCCGAATACTGTAACGTGAACATACATGCATTACTTGTACGTTGAAGTATGATGTATGAAATTCCGTATCGGGCGGAGTAAGTATATTTCCCTCGACCCCTTTCCGGAATACAGGGTGTATCGTAAGAGGCGACGAAGGCAGGCGCTGGCAGATCGCGGTACGGAGCAGTGCTTCATATAGCTGTGACAAGATATAATATGGCATAAATCAAAAGTTTGTTCTTTGGAGAATTAGAATGCAATGAAAAGTACTTTATTTTGTGCACCATTCTTTTGCTTATCAACAATAACAGAAAGCACAAAAAGTGTGTGCAGTGTTTCCTCACTTTTGAAGATCTACTTTCACTCTCGTAAGCACAAAATACTTTCAGATGCAAAGCGCCGGATGTGGTCAATCATATTACTCTCAAGTTAATGATGTATATGCCTGTTATCTGTTTAATTAAAGCTTTAATGGATCTAATACTAACAATTGAATTTTACATCCACTAGATTATCCATTAAATACTAGTTTTACTCGTATTTTTAACGGAATGCTGGTATAACAAAACTTTCTTTCTTGTTATTCCGAAAAAAATAATCGCACTAAGACTGTCTTAATGGCTAGCTTGTAATGAATGTAACGCCATCTAGACTAAGCTTTAATTCTAAGCATACATAGGTACCAGTTGTTCGGCATATCAAAACGTTTATCCTAGATCGTAGATCCGATTGTCGTCTACATTTGTCAATGAGGGCGCACGCGCGACCCTGGGTTCAAACCCGTTCCCCTCAATCATTAATGCCTCGTCGAACACAATTAATATAATACAAATAAACCGTAATTAGACGAGATAGACAGTTCTTGTGTTTTACCAGCTAAATCTTTATATCTACTACAATCGATACGAGTTTGTTACTTTAACTCAGCAACGAATTGCACTAAGGCTCTGTGCGGTCTGTAATATGAATCGCTGAGTTTTGTACGCATTAACATTTTCATGTAATAAACACGATTTAGCCACGGCATAAATTTACGCCGGCCCACACTTAAAATCACCCAGATATGATATGATGTTTAATGCGCAAAAGGTCACAGCGCCACAACGAGCGCACGTGCGCTGTTCAAATGGAAATGCCGCGTCGGCCGCAAAGCGGGGAACTGCTGACGTGCCCGTTGACACCTCGATACCGCGAAATATTAACAGCGGGAAGCGCTGTCGGGCGCCGTATATTATGTACACTTCAGAATTATAAATTCCGAACTGATCGACCGTTGCAGAGCGCTAAATCAAGCAACAGAATGAAATAAAAACAAGTATAAAATATTGTGCGTATAAATGTGTCTTACGATCTTAATTTGTCGGCTTACTTTTTTATGGCTACTGAAGAAGGGCGAAGGGGCCAGTTTTAAGTGGTCATATATTAAATGACTAAGTCAACCGGCGTAGAAATTTTTAACATTTTAGTTTTTACTGTATTACCGTAGAATTGCTGTTTGAAAAGTTGAAGTTTATATTTATGTGTACTGTACCTAATAAATGTCCTATATCATACATGCTATTAATTCAAGCAATGAAGTAAATCTATCACGTAATAAAGAGGCCCTTCTCTGATTTGAGGTAAACGCCGATATTGTACTTTACAATATTACTATAACTACAAACGCAGCTCTACATTGTGCCGTACGTACATGAAACTGGTACGTTTAATCAGAACGAAAGATCAGTTACAACGAGGCGGCTCAGTAAATCGAGAAAACACCTATTGGAGGCGACGCCGCTGCCAGCCGGCGGAAAATAACTAATACGGCACCGGCCACCCGACAACTAAACAACCGCGCGTAAAGATAGGTGCGTTCCGAGACTTCGGTAGCCGGGTTAATCGAGTCAGCGGCATCGGGATTATGTCATTAAAACTTCATCAGACGCTCATCCGCTCAACTAACTGGACTTTGAAGTCAACGAACACCTATAATATTGTGTTCTTCAAGCCCCTTCTGTACGGTTGCGCGAATGCCGGTAATGGCATCATAATTGGCGTACAGACTTGTGCCACAATACCCAAATAAATTGCGTTTTAAAACTGAACCTGGACAAAACCCTGCATGTCGTTTATAGTTATAGCTGATTATATATAACATTGGAATTTTTGGTAGAAAAATCCAAATCCTTTAAAAGTTGCATCCCAAAAGGCGTGTGACCGTTTTAACGTATTTTTTCCCATTATCGCCCGAATTCCAAAAATTGAAAGACAAATTGTGAATTAAAATACCAACCCTGGAATTTCTGCACTGAACGGTTGAGCGGAGAGCCATATTTATACTCGATACAAGTTGAAAAACTAACAATATATTTGTGTACGCATACCACTTATTATATTAGAAATTTTGCATTATTTTTTGTAAAGAAATAAAATAAAAAAATTGCATACAATAGTAAAAAGGATTGCAATTATTAAATTCTTATATGAAAAGATTTGAAGAAATGAAAAAATATGATTTTTACCCGCTCTCATATTAACATCTCGATTATTGATCGCCTGAACAAATTTATTGCCGCACTGTTCGCGAGATAATTTTACAAAGTGAAATAAATACAAGCCGAGCAAAGCCATAATTAAGAATTAAAGTTCTGCTCTTCCCAAAATTGTCGCGTGGAGCCGGAGAACACTCGTGATTTATAACTCGGCAGTAATATTTTCAGTTAAATTGAAAATGTTAGTGAGAGCTCACCGAAGATTAATTGATAAGCGATCGAGCTAAGTTCACGGCCATAATTTATAACGATCCGCCGATCTCGTGCGCATGTGTTAGGAGGGCCCCACGCTAAAAAATACTACTCTTTTAGTGTCGCTACTTCGTACGAACTTTTTACGCATACTTAAGTAGCCGGTATGGATTAAAAAACTGTATCTGTGCTACAAGGGAGTCGAAGCCAAAGCGAAGCGTTCGACGAGTGGGCGATACGGGGCGCAGTTTTTGCCGCGGCCCGAGGAGGCCGGCGGCACCGCTCGGCTGCGGCCCGCTCTAATTGGACGTGCTACCTGTTGCGGCGCTTTACTGCTTTTTTCAGTTCCCGACGAATGCACTCGGTGATGAGAACTCTACGTGAGCAGTTTCATAATGTCTAACTAGCTTCCCACCCTCCTTTTGTCTTTTCATACGCTGCGATGTTTTTGCAATGAAACGGGAACATTTAACTCAGCAATAACTTGACATGTGTTTAAGTTAATTGCTTTGCACTTTTTGTCCGTGAGTGCCGAAATTTAAAATGGCCAAAGAAATTATAATAATTTTACTGTTGCACAACATGGCCATGAAATAAAACTTATAACCCTTGACCTAATGACCTAATGTATCTTCAATTTTTTTTTCCTATATTTCTTACCTTATTAGACAATTAAACATGGGTCTTGGATGCAATTTCATGTAAGCATTCACATTACATAAGATGTAAGGTGGAACTAATGTCTAAGACGGTGTAAGAACGATGTAAGTGCGAAGACTATGTTTTTATCCGATATGTAAAAAATCCAGTAGCCATTTTTATACAAATATGCTTTTTGTGTTGCAGTATACAAATATTTTAAATGCCTCTGTAGAGATTTACGAATTATAATAAAAAACTCTTTTGATTATTTCGCTATTGGTTGTTAACCTTTTTCTATATTTGGTTCAGGGCTAACAGCAGTGTGGAAAACACACATCGTTTAGAAACATTACGCACAATTATAAAACGCACAGTTTTGTAACAATGTTTTGTCTCACAGTTACATATACGAATATTAATTTATTGTTTGAACGCATATAACACCTAACAAAAAACGAAATGCCATCATTCGAACCCGAAATGTATCAAGTGGAACGCTGATATTCAAATATCTAGACTTGCACCAAAATTTACAAAAAAGAAATTTGCGAATATCATAGCGTCATTGAAAATCTTGATCTGGTCAGTAAGAGTTAATTCAATTAAGATTCTTATGACGAATGACAGAGTCGCGTGAGAGGCACGGCGGTGTTCCCTTTCGGTTGCATGATGACCAGCCATGTCGGTACGTATCTTAGCAGGCAATGATCATCGGAGCGCGTCGCGGGCGCTCCGACGCGTACGGCGATTCTCCACGCGCGGCGGCCGTGCGACCGGCCGCTCGCCGGAAGCGCAGAGACAACACAACAAAACCTTACATTTCATTCATCGTTTTTTCCCACCTTCACTTGACCGTACGGACAGGTTCAAAATATCTATTACGAGCCCCACTGCCTTAAAGTAATCTCATCATGAATTGTAACAGGTTTGTGCACGTGCGATAAGACACTGAAACAGCGGAAAATAGATTTTTAAATAAATGCATGTGGATAAAGTAATCCAATTCAAATACCGTATTGTACTTGTATTAAGCAGATATTTCTAAATAATTACAGTGTCACGTTTAAGTGCAATCTCACCTGAAGCGACAAGCAATGGTAACCTAAGATATAATGCGAGCCTAGAAGTACCTATTCACTCTCGTGTTAAATAATTCCAAGTTTTAAACAAACTGATAAAACAAACGTCTGCAGGTGGCTCTATGTTTTAGCAGTCTGTAGCAGATACAGTCAAGCAAAGCATTTCGTCCTGCTCAAAGGAATGTTAACAAGATATGGCGGATAGCCTGCGATCAAAGCATTAACGAAAACCATACTAATAATATAATTAATAATGCCTTTAAATCAAAATTTATTCCACATCATCGTGAAAATGTGAAGATTTCAATATTAGTTAACCTAAAATACATGTAACAAAATAAATCATATTGAGTTCCTAGCTCAAGTAAATTGCATACGATCATGAAGTATGCACTTGGTAGATATCGCATCCCCCAGCGTTCGTTGGAAAGTGGAACGACTTATCTCTTCAAAACCGTTTTGTAGCTCAAGTACTAAACAACGCCACTAACGGATACCTACATTTTCACAGAACGCGTATGGTAACTACTATGGACGTCAAAATAAAGGAAATACGTACGTATGCAAGTACCGCTGAGATCGCGCGGATATCGCCAAATCTCTGCTAGATTATATTCTATTCAGTACCTACCATACCTACTTGCATGAACTCCTATAAAATATATTTATATGAAACAATTTACATTACTATTCCATAGGATGATTCGTTTTTTTTTAATCAATAAAGTAAATTACACTTTTAAGTTTATGCACGTTAAAGTATGCGGAGTGATTATAAAAATAAATAAATATATTCCATATTTAGATTGAAAGTTTTAATACTACAAGCCCAATTCACTTCAATGCACTTTGCTGGGCAATTATTTTAAATTACCAATAGTAAACTGCTGCTCACAAATCATATTTATATTTCGCTTAGTTTTGAAGAATAGATGACCAAAGGCCGAGCTTTTCAAGTGTATCATCAACTACTTAAAAGGAACTACTCAGCGGCCCGCGAGCGCGCGCGGCGGTCGGCGGGTGGCCGCGCGGCCCGCCGCCGACCGCCGTGCGTCGTTCTGACGGCGCGCTTGATTTGTGCTCGGGCGCCGCTATCGATCTGCCGGCCTGTATTTATTGCCTTCCTAGACAGTCGCGCTGCACACAGAAGAGAAAGAATAGTCCGCCCACTTGTCTGTCTGCGCGATGCTACACAGTTCATACCATTCGTGGGCATAGTCAAAGCCTGCTTATTTTGTAAATATGTACTTCTCAAATATAAAAATGATTATAAATGTAAAGAGCAATATTTAAATCTATTATGGTTTTTTCTTAGATTAATAAAATTATATACATATATGTGTATATTTAGCAATGTATATTAGTACGGATACAAGTTATGTAAGTTTATCAACTGTCTCATACCAACTACATAAGCTGTCTAGTCAAGATCAAATGGTCACGGATAAATTGTAAAATATATTATTATTAATATTTAAATAAACAGTTTACAAACGAATTAAGAGTCCTTCCCAACTTAATACATACATTTTGCATATAATACGTACGACCGTCCAACAACTGAGTTATTGTCGCTAGAAATCGAAACGACACTCAGTCATATCTCGACCCAGTTCTACAAGCATAATACGTTAAACAGTACTTCAGTTGACAAAAGACATAAATGTTTATCAAATTTAAAGCTACGGAAATTTTCTAATTTAGAATTTCTAGTAGTGGTTCGGAGTCTGGATATGTGCCCGATGCATAGGCTCACCACCTATTGCATAGCGGGACGTAAACGTAACTGGTGAAACATGGTAGTGTTCTGCATTCCTCTGACTACCCCTATCACAGGCGTGAAGTTACGTTAGAGCTACGTAGTCATATACCTATAAACTAAATGATTTTATGATTCTACTTTTCATTTATCGTTACAAATGTTTAAAATTCGTAAATATTCAATTGTATAAAAACTACTTTGAAAAAACCTACTCATGACTCGCTTCATGAGTACTGAGTTGAGTCAACGGTGCATAAGCCTCAAGTAATCAGCCTGAATGCGTAATCTTACAACAGTACGACGGAGGTAGTCATAAACGTGGCACTAAAACTGTAATTAATGAACTACCACTCATTATAAACAACACTACTTAACTGAGGTGCCTTTTTGAACAATTTTACAAACTCTATTATTATTATAAGTTGCACTACTCGCTGAAATACTGAGTCATAGTAAATAAAACAGAAACGGATAAGTAATCTCAATAATCCTAATGTAATGTTATGAACTTATGACAATACCTATACTTGAAATTTATGAATTATGCCATTATGGTGTTCCACTTTGTACCTTGCGCGGTTAAGAACAAAGGAGCAATTGCATTAAAAATAGATAAAATAATTCGAATACAAATATAAGAACAATAGCTGTATGTATATACATATCTCTATTTAATCCGACAAGACGTAATAAGCCACAAAAACGAT
>DWEI01003881.1:0-12271 GCA_018245875.1 Mysoria ambigua | reverse complement strand
AAGTTACATAAGTTATATAGGATTAAGTGCAGCTGATACAATGAAATGTGAAAATAACTCACCGTCGGAAACAAATGCTTTCACTAAATCTAAGAAGAATGTGTGACTCTGCGGATCAACATGTTGAAGTAACTCCACCAGTTGCACAGAGAAGTCCTGGTTCTCAAATAACGCAGGTTGCTTGAGTGCTGTTACTGCATTGCGGAAAATCAATTCCTTCATCTTTTCCAAAGCATTCTTCACCATGTTTCCATTGTATTGATCATAGCTCATAATGTTCTGCATTGAACTGAACAGGTATGGGAATACCTGCTTCTGAATTACATGCTCCTTATATGCTTTAACGGACTTAGGTATAACACTTTTTTCTGTCTCAGAGAGTAGGAGTCTTTCAAACAATGCCTGCTCTAATGCCTCCAAATCAATGTACAGTCTTGGATTCATAGCCTGAGCTAGTTCTTCTAAGTAAACGAGCTGTCTATCTGATTGTTCCCCAACAGCATTTGGATTGATTGTAAAATGGAAAACATTTTCGACAATACCATTTATTGTTTTAATTTCTTCATTTGCTGCTGCGGTTTTGATATTGATCTCTAGCTCAGCACTTTCAGTGGTGTACTCTGAATTTTGTGAAGATCCCAATCCTTGAACTCCGATCAAACCAGCGAACGGATTGTTCAGTTCCGACATAATGAAAAGCTACTGATTTCTTGCAGTAAACAATAATAAAACAATCAAGCCCGATTATCTAAAGAATAAATTCACATTCTATACGCGATATTGTGTTAATTTCATTTTCAAAATAATACACTTCATTTGAGCTGTCTTATAAATTACAAAAATACAATTGAAATTGATTAGCATTTACCAATGCTGACTATCGTTATCAGAAATGACAAGCAAGATTGATAAAAATTTAGTTGACTTGACACTGACTCTGACGTTTCTTTTTCTTTTGTAATTATTATAATTGAATAGACGACATAGATGAGGTAAATGTAAAATTCATAATTGCTTGTTTAAAATATGTAGATAAATTTATAGCTATTATTATATCGCAGTTTAGTTTACGATAATAAAAGCGTATTGTTTGAAATAAAAATAAAATTAATGTATCAAAAGATATTATTATTATCTATGGAAAATTCATATTATAATAAATGTTTAAGAATATTTTGGAGTATATGATATTGTAATAATAATGGAAAATAAAAATAATAAATAATAAACAAAAGGTTTTATTATTAGCTTCTTTATTTTGATAAAGAGACAGGAAATGATCACAATAAATGCTTATAGCAGCGTCGCTACATAAGCGCCCCTATGGGTTGTGATCAAATATGGTACTAAACATCTACGACTATCTCCTTTGTTCTGTTGCAGTCGTCGTCCGAATCCGAAATCAATATTGCGTATTCGAATTTGTTACGTCGTCTTTATGCAGCAATGCTATGAAAGATATCCATTTTACATGGCGTATAGTAGTCGCACATAGTGAATCGTTCATTTAAATGTAAGATTGGTAACACTTAATATATATATTATTAACTTGCTAGGCCAAATGAATGCGTGTCCCTTTTATATTGTACATAAAGTGCTTGATCAGCTAAGATATAATTTGTCACACATGTGCAGTAATCTACACAATTTAAATCTTTATTTTAACATCCATATTGCGTTACAAAATTATCAGTAGATATTTTTTGGTTATATTTATGCATATTTGTGCTCATATATTTATTTTGACAAGTCAAAATGGCGGTTGTAACATTTTGCGAACTGCTCATTCATATCTAATTATTTAGTTGTGAGAACTTTAAATATTTATTTTTGTATCAAATTGCATGAAATTTGTAGCGTTTATTATCTTTAGAAACATATATTCAATAATATTGATAATTGGCGATTCTAATATCTAAGCAGCTAATCTGGTAATTTGGTGACGGTTGGTAATATATATTATCAATTTATTAAAGCTTGTATTAGGAAATATTACAAATGCCTGTTTATCGAAATTCATTTTTCTAAATTTCATTGTTGAATTCATGTCAATATGCATAATCCTCCTAAATTCAGATGGTACTTAAATTATTCGATAGTGAGTCACTATACGCCAGTACCTATAAAAAGTAGCCTTTGTGTTTGTGTGAGTGAGCTTCGTATTCTTCGTGACCTCGAAAAAGGAAGGACATAGCTATCTTGCCGTTCTAGAAGGCTGACGTCATTCAATCAATTCGTGGCGAGAGCGCAGCGCGCAAGACATTGTGAAATGTGAACGGCCATCCACTGCTTGTATTACCTGACCGTATCTTATTTACTTGAAAGTAGTGGCTATGAACAGTTTTCGTACTGACTTCTGCCATACATGTTGAATTTATAACTGCGCAACAACACTTATACTTGTGATACTTGGAGAATCATTCTCAATGATAATTGTTTCGACGAATATTAGGTACAGTATATAAGATGAAAAATGCAGTCCTTTGCGACATGGCAAATTATTTGGCATATTGTCTTAATTACTCATATTAATTGATCATATTAAATTAGATTGTTCATTTAACATGAATTGATGAATGCATAGGGCGTCAGTCTTCAATTTAGTAGGTTATGTCATCGTATGTGTGAGTTGTTTAAAATCCAAGAAGAGTCAGTACCATTTGTGTCCGCCTGTGCTTTATGGGAGTGATATTTTAAAATGTGCTTTTATTTCAGATTATCATGTATTCTTTTTCATTTTTGTTGTTCATTTGCTATTTTTTAATCAATATTGTGTTCGTTCTAAAGGTCTCTTTAAATTAGCTGGGTTATACAAACATGGAGGAATTGCGATGTTGCCAAGTTCACTTCGTGACGTAGTTGTCGTTAATGAGTTCACAATTACCTACACAAAAATAACTACATTTTAAAATCATAATTTTGCTCAAAACATGTATAAATATTTTTTTTCGTTGAATAAGTTTTTAGTACGATATTTAATATAAAAAAAAATGCGGGCCAGTCTTAAAGGTCATCTAGTTCGCGAGTCTCAAAATTCTAATGTAATATTTGACTTTCAATATGGGTACCTAAAAAAACTGATTTTGCATAAATAAGGCAATGTAAATAATAATCTATAGTCGTGATCACTTATCTCGGTTATAATTTAAAGATAGATATTTATTTGGCAAGTATAGATATCACTGAAAACCTAGATTATTTTATATATTTGTAATATTAAGGATATGTTTTGTGTTGTATGTTTATTTTAATTATACACATTTGTACATTTTTCCAACGAACAAATTTTTACAAAATTTAGCATTTTTTAAAATTATTTATCTTATTAAAAATGTTATTTTATTTTGTTCAATAAAAGAGTTACAAAGTTAATTTACAAAGTTTGGAATGACTTACATAATTTAAAATTCTTGATATGGTTTATCATAATATTTATATCTACTGGTAGTTTTGATAAGACACATGAAAACAGCGTAAGAAGTAACGACCTTATATAGCTTTCAAATAATCTCGTAAACTATTTTCTGAGATTTAAAAGCATAAATTCATATTTTTTAGCTCTAATTTGATAAGGACTACGAAACTGTGCTTAAAAAAATTGAAGCCTGTCTTACAATAAAAGTTGACAGTGGCTTGAAACATATTTTTTACGTATTTTAATGTCTACTTTATGTACGTGTATATATTTCTTTATACAATGCAGTTTAATGATAAATCTAAATTCTCAATTCCAGTGAGGCGTTCATGATGGCCGATCCCGCTACAAATACGGAAGATTTGGAGGACGGAGAGATTGAAAGCGAAGGAGAAGAGACACTTGAAGCTACAAATGAAAACAAGAAGGAAGAGTCATCTATGGCGATTGAAGATAAATTGCCACTCGAAAAATGTGAGTCCCAAGGTTTCTACTATTCAAAATCAGGTAAGAAAAAGAAAATAAAATCAAAATCACATAAAGGAGATCAGAAATCAAAAGAAAAAAGTAAGAAAAGTAGAAAGCATTCAAATGCGATGGAGGATGATTTTGCTGGTAATATTGAAAAAGCTATTAGAAAGGCTATGAATAAAACTGATGATGGAGAATCGCCCTTTGAAGATGACATAGAAGAACGCAGAAAGCATAAGAAAAGAAAGAAATACGATAGTAAAGACGGTCCCAGTAAGAAACGTAAAAAGCAAGAATATTCAGATGAAATGGATGAAAATGAAATGATGTGTGTAAGAGGAGCGTCGCCCGTTCATAGACAGTCTGAGCCTGACGGTACATATGGCGAAGACGAAAGAGATTCTTACGCTTCCGACAGTAGTCATGATTCTAGAGGGAACCAACATCATCGTCGACGGCCCCCTCAGCGAGAACGCAATAAAAACAAAAATGATAGGCGAAGAGGAGCACACCCTATGCAAGATCCGGATGGTGTCTGTTTATTTTTTATGCAAGGTAAATGTCATAAAGGCGACGATTGTGTTTATTCGCATGACGCACAGCCGCCGAGAAAAATGGAATTATGTAAATTTTATTTGATGGATTGTTGTGCTAAAAGAGACAAATGTCTATACATGCACGCAGACTTCCCATGTAAGTATTATCATACGGGGCTTCCTTGTATTTATAAAGATGAGTGTAAATTTGCACACGGCAAACCTCTTAATGATGGACTTAAAAATATTCTTCTCAAACATATAGAATCTGCGCCAAAAGAGATTTTAGGCGACTTCCCTAGATTAAATAGAGAAGGCGCTTTAAAGATGATTCAAACAACACAGTTGAAGTTAATGCAACAGTTTACAGAAAATTCCGACAGCCAGAATCGAAACATACCGTCACTTTTTGAACTTAATATTCCAAACCCACAAAATAATTCAGACAATTATCAAATGAATATGTTTAACAACGACCGACAAAATAAAATATCACCGAAGATACGTCAATCGAGATGGCAAAATGACCATTCTAATCAAAATTATAACAATAGCATGTCTCCCAATAGTAACTCTGGCAATACAAATGTTTTATGTATCAAAAATTTGACCGGTGTTTTAACACCACGACAGATAACCGATCTTACAAAAATGGGTATTGAAAACTTAGACCAGTTGGGGCAATTAACTGTATTACAATTGAATAGTATTGGTATATCTCTAAAACAAATAACTGAAATACAACTTAATACAATGAATATACAAAAATTAGGTTTAATTAATAATGCAGAACAACAGTCTCAACAATTTGTTAGTCAAACTGGTACAAAGGACCTCGACTTACGAGTGCCACCCATAGTCCCAGTTACCAACAACTTGTCAATGTCGACTGAATTATCTGGACAAGACATTGACATGCGGTTTCAACCAGCGCTCTCTCTCAACACAAATGAAGATACGTCAATTAACAAGACTCATAAAAAAGAAACGTCATCTGTCTGTAAAGATATGATTGATATAGATCAGTACACAAAAGACGCATTAAAATTTGCTTCAAAAGATAAAGAGAACATTAACATTTCAACTGACTCTTTTGAGAATGAAAGTTCTATTCTGACGAATGAAACAAAAGATGTTGATCATAGAGTACTTCCATACACCGGTGATGATCAAAGGCAACATACTGCAGGTATAGGTGAAAAAAATTGTCAGAGTGAAGGCGATACAGACATAAGGTTTTTACAACCGGAACCGCTTTTTAAGAATCCAGACAAGAGAAGCCGACTGTCTACCACGGACGACGAGGATAACAATTTATTAATAGATGAAAAATGGTATTCAAGCGACGAAGAAAAAGGAATTAAAAGGAAGTCTCCTGCGTCCTCGCCGCGACCTACCCTAATGTCGCCACCGCAGGCACCAACTCCGCACGTGATAGAACCTTCCGCTGTTTTAAATAGGTTAGGTGACCTTTCCAAAATAGACATTAGTGAAGAAGTAACAAAATTATTAAATACGATGAAAAATAATTTGCACGATAATAAAACAAATAATTCAGATGCGACTGAAAACAGTAAATTACGAGATCCTCGATCTAGAAGGTCTCCTGATAAACTGGGCGATAAGTCTGTGAAAAAGTCACCACGAGTATCAATTTATGATTGTGTCGATGGGGAGCCAACGGATGGGCGTCGCAGAACAGATGTTGATCTGCGACAAACTGATTATAAACTTCCAGCTTTCGGGGACACTGATTTAAGGCAAACTAGTAGTGGGGATATCGATTTTCGCTTAGGATTACCCTTTAAACCATTACCGAATTACACGCCGGCGTCTGAGATTAATGGCTCAATCAACAGTCATCCCCCTATACCGTATAAACTCGTAACTATCCACATACCGCGCCCAGACTACACTGACATAAAAAATAGTACAGCAAAATCGCAAGCTTTGATAGATCCGAGACTACGGAAAGTATTCCGTCTGTCGGTAGATGAAACGAATAGTGACAGTGAAAAACCAGCGAAGGCCGTCAACACAGCGCCGCGAGTGGACCCACGCCGGAAGCCTAAAGATATCGACAGCCTCAGTAATGATCAAAAGGTGAATCCTTTAGATATTCAATCGATCTTGCAAAATTCTAACTGGTACAAGGAATTAAGTTCTACGCAAAAAATATTTGTAAACCAGCATCTAGCCCCTGTAACACAAATGGTAAAGCAGTATCAACAGGATAAGAGTCCCGGAAAGATGTTTGATCTGACACAAATACAAAATAATTCTGTCCTGTGTAGTATATTTGCCAATTTAGGTATTACTATAGGTGAAAATGGTGAGTATGCGTATCTACCTAAACCAAAGGAGGCGTTACTAAAGACACCTATTAATTTTAATCAAAATACAAATCCATTCGGTGTTGGCAATCCTATGGGTGGCGGAGGACCTTCGAGTTCTATGGAGGCCAACATGAACATGATGAATATGCCGTCAATGAACATGGGCGGTATGAACAACATGAATATGAGTCACATGCATGGTTTCAATCAGTCTTTGCCGGATCCAAGAGGAGGACCTGCGCCGGGGTTGCTCGGCATTGCGCCGAACATCCCGCATAATTTTAATAATAACTTTGGTGGTCCGAATAATTTCAATAACATGGGTTTCAACGGCCCACCGCCCGGTGGCGATTTCAATTACATGGACGGCGAACAAAACTTCCAGCGTTTCTCAAATAGAGGCGGCCACCGTGGGCGCGGCAACGATCGTTGGAATCGAGGCAGTTCTAGTAGGGGACAAAGAGATAGAAAGAACTTTAGCGATAGGAGTAATTGGAAGAACGATAGACATTAGATCATGGACGTTGAAATAAGTGTAAGTAAAGTTTAAGTCATACTATTGTTAAAATTCAAAACCCTTCCACGTTACACTAATTGTGATCAAAGTGATAATTTCAGGTAACAAGAGACTTGCTTAGTGTCAGTTCTTTTACTGTTTATATATTATTATGTAGGTGAATACGAAATTGCATTACATGTACAAGTTCTAGTGTAAATAATTTGAACGGTAAATATATTATTGATAGTTTCATACATAATCTGTAATAATTTAGTAAATTATAATGTAATTAACATATAGAATGAATTTAGTTCGTTTTACAAGTACTCATTATACGGGCCAAATGTTCTAAGACTGAGTGCAAGTTTATGATTGAGTTTACGTTTGTGTGCATTTCATGTTATTTTAACAACCTTGAGCCATACAAATAACTATTTAGAAAATATTGTCTAGTCATTTGCAGTAACAATTGTTGTCTTTACATTTAAATAAAAGTTATGTGTATCTGTAAAACTAACAATTCGACAGTATAAGGCCTATAAATAATATAATAGAATTAGTGAATTTCTTATAATTATATTATTTACGGTTTGCAAAATACACGTGATAATGGAATATTTAGTCGGCCTGAATCATGTTTTTCTAGGTGGCCCGACTGACTAGTTTCAGACTTATACGAGGTCCTTCCCCATGAGCTCCCATCGATTGCATTGGGTCGGCGGGAGCTCACGAGGAAGGACCTCGTATAGGTCCGAAACTAGTCGGGCCATCCCGAAAAAACATATTTGAGTCTAGCCGGCTTAATATTTAATTATTTATAACACTCACGAAACATTTAACAATAAAATACATGCGATAGATTTTGACATATTAAGTCGTTTATTAAATTTTCGGAACTTACAGAAATTACTGGATACAAGTCAATTAAGTTATTATTTGTGTGGCTCCGGATTTTGAAATAAGTAATGATCGTGATCATTAAACAATTACAGTTTAAGTCAGTTATTAGAGATTGTTGAGCATATCTCGTGAAAGAAAAAACAATTGAGCAATAATATATCAGTAGTCGTTAGGATCCTTTTGAAAGTGTATTAACAGTGAATAATTTTGTCCAGTACTTATATATATATGTCATTGGTAAAGAGCAATATGATAATTCATTTGAATTGATTGTTAAATTTATTTTATAAGTTCTTGTCTCTAAGTTTGTGATAAGTAATAAACAAATACTGGACTGTAATTACTTTAAAATAAATTATGTTTATACAAAGCGCATTAATTTGGAACCTTTTATTCCAGCGAAACGCGTTCGTTTGATATTTATGAATTTGTCGATTTGTTACAGTTAAAAAAAGATACAATATTTTTTTTTATCTAGAAACAACACAGTGGACATGAATAGATGAATGTTTTTCAGTATCTAACTGATTGCAGCAATTTGGAGGTAAGTGTGCTGCAGCTTTCGTCGAAGATTTAAACAAATTGAAATTGGAACATTGGCAATTGGGTCGGTTTAATTCCCCGAGATCATATTAGAAATTAATTGGATATTTTAATATTTAATCATCTTTATTCAATGCTTGTAACACTGAGGTGATATAATTGGAGAAGTCGATTTTGAGCCTGTTACTTCCGGTTTTTAAGTTGACAGCTACTTGAGATACTTTTGAGAATGTTGGAGCTGTAACAAAGGTTAAATTTTAAATCGATTGACAATAGTGTCGATTAATAGAATTACTCATGACAATTGAAAAATAAAATAAAAAACTTAAGAAATACACTGTACATACACAAATTTAGCGAATCAATATCCTCTTGATCGTTAACAGTGTTGTAGAAGAGCACACATTGTTTTGGTGACAGCTTGGTTTGAGAAACGAAGTAATTGTACAGGAGTTCCAACTCCCTCGCTGCAGTGCCCACGTTGTTCGGTGAGCAAACCAGTATCACGCCTTGGACACCCAGCCGAAGAGCTGGCCAGCATGATTCAAACCTGTAATGTTAATATATAAATTGTTTTTTTTTCACTTTATATTTTTTTATGCAATACGTTTTATGCAATCTATTCGTACGACGTAAACAAAATCGAATTAAAACACGTGAGAAAAGGGGGGTTTACTCGTGGATCTCAACAAAAATATTACTATTGGCACAAATAAACGTGATTTACATAGAACAGACCAGGTCTTAATATTTTGAGGTAGTAACAGTGAGTCCACGAGTCAGAGCCCTCTGTGCGCAAAGCTTCGAACCGAGCTCTGTGAGATACATTAATGAACAGGTTCTAGCCGGCGCGTAGTGTACTATATTAATACTATTGAACAAGCAGCAGGAAATGTTGTTTAGCGTTTCCTTTTTGTATCAAACGACTGGTTTATGATCTATTCTCGCAACCGAAGAAAACCTGTATAGTACAAAGGTCTTCTAGTAATTATTGGTACTGATAAGTAATGGTATTCGGCGTTCTTGGTCCTACGAAGAAGATCCAACATCTGTTGTTTTATATTAAACATACAAATAACCTTTCATAAGATCTTTGTGGAAGGCTATAAGGCTTTTATTACAAAATATGAGGTCTTTGCGATAGGAAAATAAGAGCCGTCGATCTGAATAAAACGACATTATTATGTGATGGTAGAATATACAAGTACTTATGATCGCCGCTGCAGTCCCATAGTTCTACGTCGATGTTACTTGACCTGCCATCGACAACCAAGTTGGAAAGTTCAAACTCCACGATCCTCACGCCTTGTGTGGGCCTGGGCGGACCAGATTCTTCGACGTTCAAGCATTCCGATATGAAATTCGCCACCTGGGTTTTCCCGCTCTGAAATCACGCGGTGATAATACATAAATTTAAACTGTTATTAATTTAAAATTTTTAACAGGCTATATAATTTCATTTTCAAAATTCCTAATGAATTCTTTTTCACGGGTGCGATGTACACATATAGATATGTAAAGATAACCGCGCGGTGTATATCTCTGAATTTCTATAATTAGAATACATCATAAAAACGATAAATACATGACAATTATGAAAATTGCTATATCATGTTTATCACAATCTTGAGTATCGTCCAATTAGCTAACATTGGCTTCATGGAATACTGGGTTGAGGAAGTATATACATATAGCGATCATAATTATGTTACATTATCTCTTGTATTAAGGCAACGAACTACATAGATATCTACATTGATATTTTGGTGGAAACTTAATAAATGTCTCGCTGCCTGATTTTTATTACTTTATTTTATTTAACACACACGATACATTGCAATGTAAATTTCTAGGCGTTTCCATGACGATACTGATCCATACGTGTCAACGCTAATACAGGTGACATTAGTGCGAAGTTACCGCAAAAAAATCTTACAATATGTTTGCGAAGACTGAAGTGATTATAGTGACAAATGTATAAGAACAACGACAGCTCTGTATAGGTAGAAATATTTTGTCTGAAAAGGTAGGTTTGGTGTTCTCTGCCCACCCCATAACGGACCTGGTGTGAATGTATACTATGTTGTAATGGGAAAATATGTTTACCATTTTTATATACAAACGTGTAAGTTAGTTACAAGGAGATAAAACTCAATGTTCTATTGAAGTCCGACTATACTTGTGAGAATTAAGCTTTAGATTTCAGGCGGTAAAGAACGCAGTAATATAAAATAAATTTTATTTATTGGCTACTTACTTCCGATGGTCCAATCATCACTATTTTTAACTTCTTCAAGTGCATTTCCTTAATTGATATCTTTAACTATTATATCTTAAATAATTATATGCCAATGTACTATTCGGCGGATGATGAAATAGAAAACACTGTGTTGGGATTCATTTTCAGTGTTTATGACAACACGACATGTTTGTTTATAAGTGAATTGCCTAGGCAACGCTTGACATCGTATTTGGTCAGACCATAGTATTCGTTAGCTACATTAAGCTAAAATATTGTTAACAGAATGAAGAACGAAGGTTAGGGATATATTAATGGCAATCTTTAATGAATGTCATGTGATATTTTCAAATAATTTAAGAAAATTGCAATTACACTACTTAAGTTATTTACATTAAATCACGACGATTAAAATAAGTGATGCGTGGCTCATATTAAATCACAAAACATAGTGTATGTTGTTTCTAAATGTATATTTTATTATTAAATTTATAATATAACGACAGAACAAACTGCACACACTGACCCGAGTTTGACCTCAATTAGCTCTACTACCTATGAACATTTAATAGAGGCGATATAGACGCCGGGGCAGATATTTGCACTCGATACCTGGACAGTTAAAAGACAGTATAACCCGCCAACAATACTCTTTATAAACATTTTTGTTACAACTTGAGTTATTTCGACAACTTTATTCATAGATACTTGAGATATATTTTACCTGTAAATTTAGCCATTCATTCAATGCCAGACATAGATAATATGTAAACAATACAACATCACGCCTGTTATTACAAGTAAGGCTTAGGCAGAGGAGTATGGACGTATGTAAAGTGCATGTTGTATGGAATAAGGAATGGAATAGTCCATGAGCCTATTGGCATATCCCGGATACACAAACAGACTACGAGACACTACTGAGAATGTATGCTTAGGGAAAAAATAATATTGTATGAGAGGAATGTTTTTTTTTGTATTTTGAAAGAGATAGAACAAATTATCCTACTGCGGCAATCACCCAGCGTCCAAGTAATGAAGTTTTTATTTATGTATATAGGTGGCCTTATTTGTGCCACAAATAGTCAATACTTTATCTTTGTTCTCAAATCTTTGATCTAAATTGTTCAATTGCCTGTTATTTACTTAACTTATAGGTATATTACCTATAAGTTTTATCAAGGCAAACGGAAAAATAATTAAAATTATATTATCATTTGATAAACGTAACATCTCGTAGAAAAGTGTACGCAATGTTTTCAGGTTTAAAAGGATTATAATAAAAACAGGTCCCACCGAGATTTGAACTCGGATCGCTGGATTCAGAGTCCA
>DWEI01003880.1:0-12274 GCA_018245875.1 Mysoria ambigua | reverse complement strand
TTCTCTGACACGTGTAAATTTAACCAAACCCTCAATCCAATTTTCATTTTTAGCAGACATACAATTGCAATGCACATATTATACGAGTAGTGTTGTACTATTTTTCCAATTAATTTTAATTGAATTACTCAATTAATTGGTTTAAGTTTAATTGAAAAATTATTTCAGATCAATGTAAAATAAATTTGTAAAATACTAGATATCAACGCAACAAATCACAAATCGCAACCGATGCGGAGGTAAATATACATAATAAAGTTTGAAAAATATTTGCAGCTAATAGACTTCTATACAAATTTATTCTTCCTAACACCTAGACATTAGCATACAGAGGCCATAACCTTTATTGGTGCACTAGGTATAAAGTTGGGGATAATACCGAGCGGTAAAGTGTTGCCAGATGTATTTATAGCATTAATAAATATTTATGTCATAATCCCGAGTAACGGCCGCGCGGATCACAGGACGCCCGTTCCACTCATCATGGAGACACCTGGAGGTATTGGTCGTGCCGCGGCCGCAGTTCGAAATAAATTCGTTGAATTGAATTTGGTAATTGCCAGCTCTTCGCCGTTAGGGCATTTAGGGTTAAGTTCGATGAACACGCGGACTAGGAATGATAAATTTCACAGTATCGATTATTTCCACAGTTAAACGAAATATTTCTTATTTCTATCAAGTTTGTCATAAATTGACTTGCTTTTGTATAACTCGAAAGTAACGTTTGCAGATTTTTTTCTTATAATTTCGTATTTTTTAAATTAGCCATTTTTTGCAAAATTATTTTAAAACGTTGTATAATCTAAATAGTATATTTATTCATGAATCTTTATGATTTTGCTATTTAAATAATTTATCTATTACATAATATTAAAAATACAAGTTCTAAAGGTTTGTGCACTTACATCTCACACTAGACTTTTCGTAAAAATCGATTGTGAAAAAGTATTATCGCCAATCTTTTAAACTCAGACCACACCATACAACGGATTTAAATCGTTGCTCGTAGGTAATAGAATCAGGGAGCGATTATCGTATAATTTGACAGACATGTTAATAATATCTATGCTTTGAGCGTGAGAGGTGTTGACGAAACAGTCTTGATACTGAGCACGCTTACAGTCGGACTTCATCGTATTTTTTGATTTTGTTTGAACAGGTTCTTTGTAACGATCACCTGTTACGTTTACGTCCTACCATAGAATGAGTGGTGAACCAATTGCGATAACCTAATTCAATCTCCAAACCACTAGTAGAATTCTAAGAAGCGTGTCGTATTCTTACAGCTAAGTCATAAAACAGTTAATATTTAATAATTACAATGGAATTATGTTTGAATAGGTAGTGTAATTACAGTATTAATAATTAAAATAATGACCATCGTTATTACGAATTTCATATAAGTACTAATAATATTCTATTCGAAATAGCTTTTAACGTAACAACTAAGCTAAGTGATAATTTTATGCACATAAAGCGATTATATTAATTTATTGTTGTCAAGAAATTATTCATCTCATTTTCATATTTTTATATGAAATAACTTTTCCCCCCTTACTCATAGAGACAAATCAAACGGTCTTATAATTACAAATCAAAAGAAAAGACACAATATAATGAGGCTCCGGTCAAATCGATGTTTTATACATTAAAAGAAAATGATTGCTTTAAATGTTATTTTAAACAACCTTTATGATTGTAATAGCATCATTTTTTTATTTATAGTTCCCTAACGAGTACATCGATAAATTCAAATTGTAAACTCCGAAACACGCCAGGTGAAAGGATGATTTTTCTCTTTATACTGAACAGACACAGTAACACAGTACTTTATAGATTCTGACTATATTTTCTTTAAATATCGTTTAAAGAAATTTCACAGTGCCACTAAAATACAAAGTATGATGGATATTTGCCTAAAATTTTAGGAATTTTTAATATGAATGCTGGCCACACATTCATTATTAATCTGTGCTCATTTTACTGTCACCAGATGTCATTGAACTTGTTCGCGTTATTATGTAAATCGAATGTCGTTCGTGCTACAATGACATTGGATTGTGTAGCCATAGCATTATGTTCGGATCAAAGACACTTTTATGTTACCATGGTAACCCCAAATGAGGAATTATTCTAGAAATAATAATCAATAAGCAAATCATAGAAATAATAAGCAATATAGCGAATAGCGAATTTTACATAAATATTCCCATTGAGTTAGCTACATAAATACCTATAGGTACTTATATCATGCATGAGGTAATACTTATATAGCTTACAAAACAAAAAACAATGCTAAAAGTTACGCGTCTACTAGGTTAGGCATAGTTAGGTGAACTAAACAAAAAAATACATAACGTAACGTAACTTCTCACCTGTAATCCCCGAAGGGGTAGGCAGAGGAATGCAGAACATTCCCACGATTCACCATTTACATTACCGTCCCACTATGGAATAGGTTGTGAGTATTGCCATGCATCGGGCACATATCCAGACTCCGAACGACTATTAGATCATCTAAATTAGAAAATTTTGTAGAGTTCTACCCGGGAAACAAACCCTGGACCTCCCGATCGGCAGTCGTACCTGCAACCAACACCACCAACGAGGCAGTCATCGTTAAAATATATTACTCATTTCTTTACAATAAGTGATATATGCATAAACAAAATTTATATAATTCAACAAAACCTCTACAATGTAATTTAAGCTTGTTATTGTTAGGGATTCTAGCTTGGGTAAAGTAATATCAGTTTAAATTATTAGTTAGAATATATAAAGTTTATTAAATTTGATTATATATACAGTACTTAGCATTTAAAAATACATATATCAGAAAAAAATATATTTTAATGATTTCATTTAACTTGCCAGGATTTAAAATCAGGTGGTATCGTCAACTTTTAAGTATTCCACATATTTTATTCGATATCATTATACACTTTGTTAATACACAAGTGGTACTAAAATTACACCTTGCCTGTTTATTACTTAACGAGTATTTAATTATTAATAACTTCTTGTTTTGCTTGGGTGAAAACTATACTATATTGTAGCATTTATGTCTACTCTATAAAACCAGTTATTTGGAATAATTTTTATTCAATGAATTCGACGTTTCTGGAAAGTTTCAGTGTTGTTTTGACATATTGATGTCTTTAATCCGCGAGCCCCGCCCACATGATATTTTGACACGTCAAGTGTCACAGATTACAAAGATGACAAAAGGTCGCGTTCGTTCGTCAACCATTGTCGCCTACCACGTGAGAAAAAATAGACAATTAGCATTTGGAAAGGACATGGCGGGCGCCGATAAATTGTATTCAAATTTCGCGTGACGCCTTCGCTGACAGTTGTCGTGACAAGTCGTCGGTACCCGCGCGAGGGTCAAAACATTGTTACGGGTGGCGCGGTGAGTCACGGGGCTCAACAATGACGGATAAAATACACGACATTCTGTGGCAGTTCAGTTTTTGATTGATCGATGATAGAAATTTTTCACGGTGGGAGATTTTAGATGCGTGGTGCTGTTATAATTTTAACATTATAAATAATGGGCATGAATAAAACAACGAACAATGTAACGCTTTAATAACATAATTAAATGTTGGGTGTATCTTTACTATGATGAATTGGTACGGAGCTTGGAAGTACATATATATAAAATGGATTTTTTTGGTGTGTCTGTTCGTCTGCACATTATTTTGTTTGCAGAATCTCTTTGAATACGTTTTAATTAGTTGCCCAAGGAAAAAAAACACTTAATAGTTATAATGGCAAAAACAAAAATTATGTGAATATGGTTCTGTAGTTAAACTTAATGGAACTAACGGCGATAAGTCATAATATATTAGTATTGCTTCCCAATCTCTTAAAAATGACCAGAATCTGTACGTTTAAATAAATCTGCATTCAAAAAATTCCCAAGTAACCAGCATTTTTCGCGCAGATGCCAAGCGACAACTTTTTTTTTACTAATCTAACACTACAATTCAGCCGAAATTGTTCTATGCATATATGTTTGTTCATATAAAATTGGAAGTGTTGTTGGAGGTCAGTGTTATTTGGTGACTTGATATTGACACTCGTATATAACAAAACATTTTTGATATTATTCTACTGTAATATAAAAAATTACAACCTATCACATCGCACTATACAAGTCGTAGTAAAATAAAACGCGCCTCGTTGTTGGGTCATGTCTTGCAATATAATGTCACACAAAGGATTTACTTTATGCCTGTGACATTTTTTTTTGTAAATAATCCGTGGAATAATACGTGCGGCTCAAACAAAATTATGTGTGTAATAGTCATGAGAATAATAGAATCTTCGTCTTTTTAACGCCAATCTTATTTCCAATTCTATTTGTTTCCCAACTGTAAAGCATATTCGGAGTCAATTTGCTAGTGTTGTTAGGGAATGACACTTCGTGTTTATAAAAACGAAAGAGATCATGAATGATGCTAAGTATAAAATTGTTGGGTTTGTTTTATAACATACATATAAGTATAGTGAAATTGAATTTAGGTTGGAGCAATTCAGTTAACAGTTGCTGTTAATCTAAATGTTAATTGAACATAAGCAGAACTTAAACCAGATAAATAACGGTTAAAATTTCTATGACAAGCAATCATTATACAAACAATATTGAACAACATGGTATAAAGGAAAGATGGTGTCAGAAGCCTCGTATTGCGTGTTATGGTTAGAGATAAAGAGACCTACATACGTCCAGCGCTGGACGCGGCTTAAGCCAGGTATTACCATATCGCGTCAGCGGCTAAGCCGATAAGGGCGGGGAATGTTACACGCAGGAAATAATTCTCTGGCATTTGAGATACCGCTCTGAGAATCTTGACATGTGACCAAGCTGCTTTTATATTTTGGCTTAACAACAACAGTCTAGACGATACCTATGCGTCACGAGAGCTAACTTAAAATATACGAAAAATATATACATTCGAAATGCCTGTTTCTCTGTTTACGCTCTGGTATACGACAAACTTATTGTTTTTTTCACAACTTTGCTCAGAATATGTTAACTTTCATAGAATATCTAATGCGGTGACGTTATCTGAAATCGTATAACGGCTAGTGTTGTGAATCCTTGTTGAGGTGTAATTGTTTTTCCCGTAGCGTAGGAAGCTCCGAGAAAATAATATAAAAGGAACCTAACAATTCCATGTCTTGTATTAAGTGTAGAAGTACTTATAAAAAAAATATTTGCGAAGCGTTATGAACACAGCAAAATAAATGATGTACAGATATTGGCTTCTTTTCTATTTATTATCTATCACTCACTGTTTTTCTGGCCTTACTACAAACGCGAATTAAAATTATATTTTATATATGGCCTTCATAGTCTCATTAATTTATTTATGTTTTATATATGTATACCTATTTCATGCGCTGCAAGGACAATTTGATAATATTAAACCGGTGATATAAGATACAAAGACGTATGAATAAGCAAAGTATTTTCGAAGACTTGAGTTCTGTTGATAATACTGTAGTTACTATCGAAAACATAAGAATTTGAAAGCCTTTATCGTGCAACTAGAACGAATGCTCATGAATGCTGTTATGTAAAGCTTAGTAGTAGTAAGCTTTAGGAAGAAATCGAATAGTCCTTGCCATATAAATCTTGGGTCAGGAGCTAACATGTCAGCCAAATAATATTTTGTTATTGTAATGACGAAATTATTCTTGATCGGTGACCGCAGGCGTTCAGTTGTAACAAGAGTGTGTTCGGAATAATTTTATTACCGGGGGTCATGTTCGACGGCACAGAAAATACTTATGAATGGCCCGTATATTCGGGAATGGCTCGGAAATGGAAAACAAATATACGAGTGAGTGGGTGAGTTTTCTCTTACTATAATACAACTAATTCGAGATCGACTTTCGTAAATAGTGGCAGCAACGATGTTATTATCGTTGTTTTGTGTTCTTGTAGGAATTATTTCGAAATTGAGGACTACAGAGATTGGCGACAAAAAAAATGTCGATCGACACAAAGTAACGGTTAACTTAACCGGTGACTGTAAATTTTATTAATTTTATTAATATGAAAAAGTACTTGTCTAAAAAGAAATACAAAATTTACTAGATCAAAACAAGTTTAAGCAGTGGTTTTGGATTTTAGATAGATAGTTTATAAAAATAAAAGAAAAAAAAATACAAGTCGAGCATCGAGATTTATAAACAACATCAGAAACGATAAAGAAGAATAGAATAGACTTCGATTTTATCTACCTGTTATTAACATAATCACATCTATAAAAAACGTAATTATCTCAGTCTTTAGCAGAACAAATAATTAGCAATAAAAACTAATAACGTAATTATTAAGCGCGCGAGTATGAATAGAGTGATCAATAAAGAAGAAGCATGGTAGATCTGTGAAGATAAAGATTGTCTGCATTCTTAGTTCTTTTAAGGGTTCAGCCTGGTGGTGTAATATAATATACATGAGTGCCATTGCGTATCTATTTTGCTTTAAAAGAAATGTAAAATTCGCAATATCAATTCATGAGACCATGGTCCAATGTAGATAAGTATCTTATGAAGTTTAATTTAAACATATTAAAAGAAGCGCGCTTTTCAATTCAATTCGATTTGCGTTGGCCGCGAGTTTCCAATACGCTCGAACATCAGAACCGCGGACGAACTTCGCCGCGCTGCGTACGGTCGTGTGTCGTCGCCGCACTCGCGACACGAAAGTTTCCCGCGCCCGAGTTGGACACGACGGAGTCCCCGACTATTCGGTTCGTGCGCTCGATCTGAACAGCATTCATGGACGCCGTCCAAAGTACAGGAGTACTTTCTGCCGTCCAAAGTACAGGAGTAAATTCATCGGAGACCAGGAGGTCTCTGATGAATTTTCCAACAAAGACTTTAGTGGAATGTTTTGATAATTTGACAAAATCTAGAGATAACTATATTTATATTGCAGGATATATGTGATTTCATGCCTGTGTACGCTCAGGGAGTGTGCAGATGAGTGCAGTAGATTCATTTCACCAGTTACATTTTGCCTCCCACTGTGGAATAAATATTACAAAATACAAAAAACAAAAAAAATAAATTTCCTGTAGAACTAATTTGTGATTTGAAAGCAATACAGAATATAAACACATTCTTTAAATTCCCGATGTTCTTAGTGAAATCATTATTTATTGAACATTTGCCTATTTTATATACGTAATTCGTAGAGTTGCAGGTATTCGAAGATTTACTTCGTATTAGTATGTTAATCCTGAACACACATTACTCCAGAGACTCCAGACTAAGCCTTATCTTAACAGTAACGTCTACAGTTAGTTAATCTTAAGTAATGGAAATTACTATACGACTAATCCGTTAAGGACCAGCGCAAATTCAACTTTAAATCTAAATTAGCTGCTCACCTACTTTTCTTTCGTTTGGTGGCTAAGGTAAAAAAAAAGCTTTGGCACGGCTTGCGGTTTAAGTCTGTTTATACAACGCGCTTTAATCAAACGAAACATTAATGAGACTTTTAATTTTCCTACATATATCTCGGCGTGACTACACGAACATTAATTAAGAGCTGCATAGAAAAAAGGTATTCAGTGTGTGTCGGTAAAAACGCGACGCAGGCAGAGGTGAATAAATTAGCAAAGGCAATGACAAATCACTCGTTGGCCGCCACTTAATGGTGGGCTTTTGGAGCGTACGACCACGACACAATCCGGGAGTTTCGTAATTCAATATAGTCGGTGATATAATTTTGCTTACGATCGTAAATTAACATGTAAATAGGATGTCGTACTCTTATTGAAATGATTGAAACATTGAAATAGACCGTACCAGACCGAAGCATAGACTTCTTATTGTAATAGACCATATGATTCTGTTTTATTGAGAATAAAAATTTAAAAGATTCGTTATCAGCAGGTAATTTTCATAATATAGTTGGTACATTTATAGCATTCTGAATAATTGCGTCTTTCTTAAGTATACTTAAGTACGCCATAAAATACTCAACCGCATCACCGGTCTTTAAACCTCTGTATCAGCCGTCGTCTCAGCATCTTCCCGAAGGTGTTTGACGAAATTGAAAACAACCCAATCAGAGGTCAAATCAGGTCAGTAAAAGTGTTCAACATTATTATTGTCCTTTATCATTAAAACAACAACGGAATCAAAATTAATATATACGAGGACAATTATACAAAGTATAGCCCAAACAAAGGTAGGAAACACTACTGGTGTACTTTACTTCAGTTGATATTCAAGGCTATATTACGTAACAATCAACATAATAATCGAATTAAAAAAAACGGTATACAGATTAAACCAGTGCGCAAACCTTCAACAATTTTTTATAGTAGCAAAATAAATGTCAAAATAAAAAATTAAAAATTAAATGACACTGCAATCGTCGTAAACATCGTAAGGAGTAAAAAAATTTTTTTTAATAAACGTGTGAAGAGTGGGCAACTCAGGGAGCGGTCAGATTAGGTAAGCGATTAATTGCCATTATAGATAAAGAAGCTTTTATGAATTTTAATCGTTTTGCGAATTTTTGCTATCGTAGCTTAAAACGAGGCAATTAGTTACAGTCTTCGCGAACGTGTTTTCTGTATTCTATCATAGTTAGTCATAAATAGTGTTAAATAAAGCATTCCATATGATCATCAACGAAGAATGTATGGGGAATGTAACTAAATTGGTAATTCAAACGGAATCATCATGTGCGATAGATTTAATAATACTTTTTAGTTAAAGCACTTAGAGGTAAACAGCAGATAAACTTCGTTAATATGCAGGCAAGGCACTTTGGCGAAGCGGTCACTTTCATATATAACTTAGTACTCCTGAGGTGTATTTTAAATCACTTCTAATTCTACTTAGACTGTATGTCTTGTAATTATTGAGATTAATGATCCATTTGATACAATACCGACATTTGACATTGTTTTATAACACACCTAATTTTGTTACTATAAACATTTCAGTATTGTAATAAAAAATAAGGACAATAATAAACAAATTCATTCAATCACATTTCGTAAACAAGAAGAAATAATAAAGTAAACAATAAGTTTAAAGTTATAGTTAAAATAAATTCGTTACGAGGTGTCGTAAACACTCGGCGCGGAGTTAAGAACAGAAGAGCAAAGCAAGAATAAAGCGGATACTGCGTCCGAGAGGAGGCTGCGGGGGCTACAATTTTCCTAAATCCAGGATTATCCTTTAATAAAATATATTTTTATTTTCTACAAACAAAATTTTTAAAATGCATATGACATGACTGTAGAAACATAGAATTTAAGATTTTAAATAAAAATAGACAGATATGAAATGTAAACAGTTCAGTATTTAAATGAAAATTTATTGTAACTTAAAACGTATTTCTTTTATTTGATAATAATAACTGATTACAACATGCCAGAATTGATTACTGAGTTGGTAAACTTCGTAATTACAATTTAACATCACGCCTGTAATTGCTGAACAGGTAGGTATAAGAAGGCAGTAGTCCAAAGTTATTTTGAACTTTAAATATAATACTTTGAATAGAGATTTATCGATTTCATTACTTACTGTAGTAAAAAATACAATTATAGCTCAAGGCTAAAAATATTATTTTATTGTAAAAATATACAATACCACTGACAGCTGTCAAATTCACTGAATTTAGTTCCAGTTGTTAATAATATCTACATTAATTTATTTTTTATTATACAACCTTTGTCTATATCTAGCAAAATAATATCAAGGACAGATTTCACCACTAACTCGCTCAACGAAAACTTTCATGACTACACACAATACCGTTTCCGAAACTCGAACGATGTGGCCACCCTAGAAACGTGGCGGCCATCGCGTGGAACCATAGAAGCCGGCATCAATACGGCGCGCGTGTTATTTTATTTGCTAAGCGCTCACCAAACTCTATTACCTGGCTGATGCTTTTGATTCGACGAACCCTATGTTTACATTGACTTTTAAACGTATGTCGCCGTTGTCATAATATTTTACTTGGCCGACTCATTCATGTGAGAAAGTTTGTGTACGCTTGTTGGTATTGATGTTCATTGGCGCGCGATGTGTCTTAACTTAGTAATCTGCCTCTTACATTTGCTGATGTGTTGAGCGCGATACAGAAGTTCCGTATCAACTCTTAAGTATCCAGATTTGCATAGAAATAGGATAAATTCAAGTTGATATAAATCGTAATTTGTAAATTGTTTATTGAGTTTACTAATTTGATATACATTCTTTTAAAACTTAACATTACATTTAGGTGTAAGTCAGGAAGCTATTATACAAATAGCTTAAATTCACCCACGTGTGCTTCCTATTAAATCGATGTGACCGGAATACCAAAACAGCTTTTGTATTCCAATAATTATTATCTATTCAGTAGCCGATCGTCCCACATAGCTATATCTTAAAGACAATAGCCCAGTCAACGATTTATATCTTTATAAACAGTTATATTCTCGACACTAATCGAATACACCGGTTCTCAAACTTGCTATGTGAAATTAGAAACTTTGGGCAACAAAGTTCCATAAATTTTAAACTTTCCAATATACAAAAGAAGCCGAAGTTATACAAAGAAGGATATAATATTGTGTGTAAAGTTATAAGATTTTTGTTTATATTTAAATGTAATTAATTATAGGTATGTATTTTTATGTCAATATTCGTCAAATTTGTAATTAATATTAATGTAAATAATAATAATCACTTTTTTTACTTAAGTGCGAGTTTTGTATTTTCGAACTATTTATGTTGACTTGATAAAAGTTCAAATCATTATAATAAACTTTTAAATTACTATATTAGAGTTTGAAAGTCTGGTACGCGAGGAATAAAAATAAATTTTATTACATTCTCTATAGCATTATTTTATGGCGTCAATGCCATTTTGCACAAACACTGCAATAAAATATTTAATAAAATATCAATACACTTAGCCCGAGCCAATTTTGCTTAAGAGCGCGGTCTTAACGTGGAGATAAAGTTTGAGAAACGGTGTTCCAGCGAGTCGGACTGAAACAACTAATGGCGGTTATTACCGGCCACCTCGACGAAAAAGTGCATTAGTGAGGCGTAAGTGGGATAAAACTATTTGAATATACAGCTTAAGTAAAGCTCTGTGAGTGCCCGAACCACTTACATGGAACCATTCGCCTCATTTACTGTAATTACGCCAGCCTTATTCACTCTAGTTTTAGGGAAGTTGCTATTGAATGGCAACTCGCATATAACGTCCGGGAATTACTGGGTGCAATTGTTGTTAAAATTATTGTATTTACCCTATCGCTAGCCGTATTAAGATTCACCTGTTACGATTTCAAAGTGACCGCTTCAATAAATGTAACAGTTTTGTAAAAAAATAAGGCATTAGCAAATTAAATCGCGTATACGATTAGAACGAATCGTGAGTATAGATATATTTGACGCTCGGACCTCTCTGCGTACTCCATGAGGAGTTGAATGGTATTAATGACACGCATATCTGTGTGAAGTAAGCATACAAAATAGCATCTGCCGCACACTTCGACGCGACAACACAGCTGTACGACACGCGGCCTACTATTAAGGCATGTCCCGAACCGCTTTAGTCGTACGAGCAACGCTCCACACTATAATTTGCGACAACAGATCGCTCTACGTCTTGATTTATTTGCATAAACAATAGTGCCGTACGATCTGTTATTATGGGCATTTAGCATTTGTTAAGGGTTTTATATTAATTTCGTTTCTACATTGGTTTGCGCTACAAGTTGTGAGTATTGTATAGGCATTGTTATACAAATAAGTTTCACCTACAGATCGGTCGTATAAACAAAGTATAATTTAATAATAAACACACTTTCATCACTTTAGAAAAGCTGTTAGGCATTAATATCACACCACATCACGCTTGTAATCGCCGATGAGGTAGGCAAAGAAGTGTAGTGCACTTTCTCAGTGAACCTATCGTCATGCGCTGGGCACAAATCTAAACTCCTTGCCACTACTAGAAAACTGTATTAGAAACTTTATGTTAGAAAAAATTTCTACAGTACCGGGGATTTGCACCTAGGACCTCACAATTAGCAGTCTCACTCGACCAGCGAGATAACCAGGGAGTGATACAGGGCATGTTATTATACTCCGTGGCCACACTTCAGGAATTACGTAAAACGTACCTTCGCGCCTGTGATTCCCGAAGAGGTAGGCAGAGAAATGCAGAACACTCCCACGTTTAACCGGTTACGTTTACGTCCCACTATGTAATAGGTGGTGA
>DWEI01003879.1:0-12278 GCA_018245875.1 Mysoria ambigua | reverse complement strand
GTAACCGGTGAATCGTGGGAATGTTCTGCATTCCTCTGCCTACCTCTTCGGGGATTACAGGCGTGAAGTTACGTAATATCGAAGAGATACCTTCCTTCAGCTTGCTATTTGTTCTAGTATTTCAATGCTCTTAAGATAGTTACCATTCTGATGGTTGTATGCATAGTTAAATTTACTTCTGATATAAGACAGTCAGTTTTTTAAACAAACTATTTGATCCATCTCTTGATTTTTAAATTGTTCATCATCAACCTATTGCAGCCTACTGCTGAATATAAACATGGGGATTAAGCCCATAACCTGCACTCTGGGCATATGGACTTGGGCTCAAAGTGCACAACCTCTGGCAACACCTACACTGTAGCCCACAGACAATTAAGGCTGTTAGGTGTGTCTAGACAGAACACCCTATACCAAGATCTATCAGCACAAGCTTTAATCGCGCCATGTCACCATGCATCCCAGCATGAGATCGGAAAATATCAACACAGAAATTTTTAATTCAATACAATGTAATTATTACATATTATTTTTCAGTGGTCCAGCTTCAAAACTTGTCATCAAATTTTCATTAGCAGTGTGGGCAGCCGTTGTCGGTACTCTCTTCACATTCCCAGGGCTCCGAGTGGCCAGAATGCACTGGGACTCATTGAGGTTTGTTCCATTACAGTACATATGTACATTATATTTGAAGCAAAAGTTATAAAATGTTATTCAGTCAGTTTAGAAATATTTGGCACTCGATGCTTTCTGCTTACCCCATAAAGGACTGGAGTAATAATAATAATTATTATTATATTGTAACATCAGTTTTGTTACAGGGAATTCAGAGTACTGAACAGAAAATATATTTATATATCATAAGCATCTTTTACAACATATATAATAATTTATAATAATGAAATGTCAATATAATATTTTCAGACATTATTGCCTATCTCATTGGTTAAGTGGTTGCAAGTGTCACTGCACATTGTCAGTTCAAACAAGGGTTAAGTAAAATTGGATTTATGGACAACATAATTTTTTTAATGAAGTCTCTTGGACTCAGGATTTGGGCCTGGTGTGACAATTTTCCACACCATACCCCATTGTGGCACTTAAACATAACTGGTGAAATGTGGGAATGTACTAAATTCCTCAGCTTTCCTCTTCGGAGGTTACAGGTGTGATGTTAAATTGTTTTGTTACAGACATTACAATGATAACAAAGCGATAACAATGCTGCTGAACGTTAACTTCGCGATGCCGTTCGTACTGACTCTGCTGTGGGTGCGGCCCATCGCGCGCCAGTACCTCGCTGTCAGGATTTTCAGCGGAATGGAGAAACCCTTGTGAGTCACTATTTGGATGAATTTCAATACGATTGTTAGAGATTACACAGACTGTAGAGCTATATTCTGTTGCCTAGCTGAAGGGTTACCTAGTTCTGTGAGTCTTCTGTTGCCTAGCTAAAGGGTTATCTTGTTCTGTGGTTGGAGGTTATAGAACACACTCAGCCAAACTGCTCCAGTGTTGATTAAACAAGATACTGGCTAGTGATAAATCCCATTTAATAACTCTTAGCATCTACTTAATTCCTTAGTTGATTGATTCAATCATGTAAACATATCAGGACTATAAAATATGTTGGTTGTATGCAATGTCATTCGTTACATGAACCCCTCCATAACAGCTGTGGGGAATAGGTAGCCATTTTACGAGACCTACTGAAACCTGTAGCAGTAGTACTAGTTATGGTCATTTGCAACTATGTTATACATTGCAAGCCTATTTTCATATAATGGGCGATTAGAATTTCTCAATAGGTTAGCTATATAGAACTTTGGAAATGTAACAATGACTAATGAATAATCTAAATGTAATACGACTTTCTACAACGTATTAACATTGCTATTTTAATTTCATTTCATAATAAGAATAAATGTAATGATGTGTTGAATATGAATATATTAAAACTTATTTTCAAAGGGCAGGACATTTTCAAACGTGGGCAGTTAATGCTAGTATTAAACACATTTAATTTTCCAGAATGACTTCTGAAGCCTTTGACACGATGCGTCTCGTGTTGCTGGTAGTAACGGTACTGCTCCGCGTCATACTGATGCCGCAACAGCTCCAAGCACACCTGGACATGGCTCAGAGACGACTGGACGCCCAAAAGAAGGAAGCGGGTCGAACCACCAACATCGACCTGCAGAAGAAGGTACAATAGTGTGTCGAATACTGTGTACCGTGACACTGGTGTGCCGGTACAAGCACACTTGTGCAAATAAATATGAAGTAGCTTGTTGAACAGACTACAACTGAACTCTCATCTTCATACTCTGTATTCACAGTAGACATTT
Organism: Mysoria ambigua; assembly: GCA_018245875.1. NCBI lineage: Eukaryota > Metazoa > Arthropoda > Insecta > Lepidoptera > Hesperiidae > Mysoria > Mysoria ambigua. The sequence continues at coordinate 9,930 of DWEI01003879.1, read as the reverse complement.
AATACTAGAACGATAACTATTTAAAAAAAATGTACTTTCATTTATTATCCAAGCGGTGTAATTTATTGTTTATCATCATATTTAGCCCTATAAATAAATGTATTTTGCTCTAGGCTAAGAGAAATATGTACGTGTGAAATCAGCCTAAGTGTTTGTTTTTTAAGTAATGCAATTGATAATTATTAATAATGTATGTTTTTTTTCCAGATAGCTTCTGTATTTTACTACTTATGTGCTGTGGCATTGCAATACATTTGTCCAATTATGATGTGCTTATACCTGGGCCTGATGTACAAGACACTGGGTGGTTACTCCTGGGCAGCACTTTTCTATGATGCTCAGGAGGCACCCAGTGTGCAGAGGCCGGAGGCGACCACTGGGGGTGAAGAAACTATAGAGGGGATTGAGCAATTCCAGCTGGCCTGGGAGAATCTGAAGATGGTAAATTCTGATTTAAACCACACTTATTCTGTGGCTCAGTAGTATCTGGATATATATAGAATATTAAGAGCTGATATGGCAGCAACTGGCCCCTTTGCTTACACAACTTAATAATAAATCAGAAGCAATATGCAATATCTGTACTGTGTAAAAACAAATGCTATTGAAGTGTGAAAATATGTGCATTGTCATTGTTTTTTAATAGACTTTTATTTGATCATTGATCATACAAAAATACTTTGCCCAGCACAGACTTATCCTGTATTAATTTAAATTAATTGTAATATGTATTTTTATCAGGTGTTTACGGTGACAGTGTGGCGAGGAGTGCTGGGTTTCGCTACATGGTGGTGCTGCTTTGCATGGTTCCTGTCCACCGCCTTCGGTACCACCTATCAGACTTACTTCCGTATTTCGTGATCACACTGATCACACAAATTGACCCTTTGGAACTTCTTAAAACAATGTTGAAAGAGTTATTCTATGTACCCATCAATGTATCCATAAAGGACAGTCTTATGAAAGCTAATTTGTATTGTCACACAACTTTCTTATGAATGTATCCCAGAACTTATTGACATGAGACCCTAGTAATGTAATTATTTAGGGTTCTTATTATAGATGTTTGTTATATCTAGTCATTGTACAATAGTGCTATAAAAAACCTTGTCAACGATACAATTTATTTGATATATTTGTTGGACAAGCTTTATTTTTATCAACCAATGGTGCAAATCAAACTAGAAATAAAAAATGAATTTGTCATAATAAACAGTATAATCTTAATACACATCTTTACCATTCTTCTCTCATAATTATAGATGGATCACAGAAAAACTGAATTCTATGCTTATACTTTCTCTTTATTTAATATTTTACTCAGCATAATATTATCAAGTTATTCACCGAGTGCACAAATAAAATAGATACAGTATTTCCTTCATGTAGGTAACTGTCGTATTATTTCAAGACCTGAGATAAAATAGGGAAGTGAAGTTGATGACTAGAACCTTATTAGCGAAACAGAGCTGGACACCAAATCTGTTAACCAAACAAGATCAAGAGTTCCGCCAAACGGTATTACACATTGATAGTTAACAAATTGTTTATTGCGCTGTAATTTAAGAAATTTCAAGGCAATTGTATAGTTATACTTGTTGCTTTTTATATTGTTGGTTATCTAAACGATCTGAAGTTAATGTTGTGATCTTAAATAGCATAAGTTTTCAAATCTCTGCTAAATTATATATCTTACTGTAGTAGTACATTTCAACACTATTAGAATAGAATAATCAATGTATAAATGTGAATCAAATAACACATTTTGTAATATTATTACATTTACACTGTTTGAAAAGTTTGTGATTTATTTTTAAATGTATTTAAAGAATTGCATTTTTGTTTTCTGTATGTGTAAAAACAAGATTTTCACCAACTTGCACATGAATGAGATTATAAAATTAGTTCTACTATAAAATTCACCAACAACTACTTACCTAATGTTTGTTTAATTTACGTCAGATTTGGACTGAATCCATGAGTCATTCTTTACTCGTTAAGTTGATGACTAAGATCTTTAGATTTTAGATACTAAGTATTAATTTATTGTACAATGGACTGTTGTTATTAAATATTTAATTTTGTTAATTTTGTTTTATTTAACATATGAGAATAGGTATTTTAAATTTAGTAGGTATTTTAAATTAAGTATTTTAAAATTAAAAGGTATTTTAAAGAGCATATCATAAGAAACTAATTAAATGTATAAATAAATATTGATTGTGACTACAAAATACTCAGTACTAACAATAAATATATACGAAAATACATCAAAATTGGATTTTTTGCCCCTAACTCCCTACCGATACTTTTTTAATTACGTAAATGAACAATCGCTTTGTGTAACTTTACAGAAACGAGTATAACAGTGGTCAATTAACCTCCATGGAGTCAAACATTACTGGAAATTCTGTAAAAAGAATTTAAAATTTTTACTAATTTTACTTTCAAATTTAGTATTTTAAATATAGCTTAAAAACGTAAAAACTGACTTTTTATTATCCTTTGGAACACATTTTCCTTTTTACTTGTGTTGTGCTTTTAAGTGGCACCGTACCGTACATAAGTTCCGAATTAATGAAAACTAGGATATCAATAAAACAATATTTATAACAATTTAAAAATCTAATTCATTTATGACATTGAGAACAGTATTGTTAAATTTGTAGGTAAAATGTTTTTTATGACTTCTCCTCTTACTCGATATTATTGTAGTAACTGTGTGACGTGAATTAACTAAACTAAAAACAAATTGTTTTATTATCCAGTAAATATAACCTTACATTCGCATATTTCACATTAGACTTATTTGACATTTATTACAGTCATACATTTCTTTTAACCAATCCTATTTTTTTTAATTTATAATCTGTGGAGTTTTCTTAATAAGGATTTCCAAAAGTCGATATCGATAATACAATCAGGTAATATAATAATAAAAGATTATTGCTGATAAAATCAAATTAAGAATACATTTACTTTACTGCATTAGCATTACTTACTAAATTTACTTCTAACGCTGATTTCTAAATAAAATAAAATGTTTTTATAAAAATAAAATTAATATTTAAATGAAACTATATTAATTATTTTGAGCCATCACTACATACAAAAACAACCAAGACAATCTCTAATCTCCGAAAAGGTAGACAGAGGAATGTTGTACGCTGTTACGTTTTGTCAATTACGCATACACCCTAAAACGGTATGAGCGGTAAGACAATTTTCATACATCAATCACGAATCCAGACTTCGAGCCACTACTGCAAATCTGAATTCGGAAAATCCAACGGTAGTCGACTGAGGATTTGAAATCGGGCTTCTATTTGTATTAACTGTATAGGTTGTATATCATAGTCTTGCCTGATGAAGGGCAATGATGTAGGGTATGATATACTGTGCTCACCTATAATGCTTATTCACATTAAATTACATTACACATTCACATTAAAAAGGACTTCAGTCGCGCTTGCCACCATTCTACCAGCGAAGCAATCAATTCATAGAAACAAATTACATCTTATCTTAATTATCTGATTTCAAATATTGCTGGAAATCTAATTAACGATCTCTTGCCCCATGGTTAGATTTAATAACCAGATGAATGAACGAGTTAGTGAAAACAATATTAATAAATCACAGTTGTAACTAAGTATGCATTTAATTTTCGTTTCAATTTAACGTCAACTGTGATATGAACATAATACAGATATATATCATTAATTTTAACTTCTTAAGTACGAAAATAGCATAATATGTAAAAATATATAGGCACCGTAAATATTTAATAGACATCGTGTAATACCTTAATCTAAGCAGAACAACGAAACACTTATTGTTTAAAGGCATTAAGGCATAATGGCATATGTGCATTAAAAACTATTATGGACTATAGATCTTTCGCATATAATTAAAAGGAAGTATTTTTTTACATTGATGACCAAGTGAACAAAGAAAATCAATACTTGACTTTTTCGATAAAAAACGCTTATATCACGAACATCACTATTTAGCGCAGCTGCATTCCCCCTCTGCAAAACGCGTATTGGTACACTTTATTTTGGCCAATAACAGAGTCGATCGATAATGACGCTTTTACACCATTGGTTCGTTCCTTAGAATATTCCAGAATGCGCTAGTGACGTTAGTGATTACGCGCCAGCATATAAAAACCCCTACCCAAGTCTGACGCCATTTTATTCTTTGAAGAGAAGCCGTCAATCGCGCACATTTGCTGAGCGTTCTACAAGAGAAGTCTACAGAAGTCATTAAATAATACACTAATTCACAGTGAGTATTCGTAAATTTGTTGCTTTTACTTTGTTTCGAGGTTTTAATTCTTTATATGTTAATTATTCCGTTAACCTGATAAAATGATTCCGGGTGGTCGGAAGGTTATCGATCGCAGTGACTCATGAGTTCCTTAGATACAATTGATATGGTTGACTTTTTGTTTTCTGCCTTAATGGCTGCAGGACTGTGAGGAATTCTATATAATCAAATCATTTCCTTTGTTACGTTACTGGTTCTGTAATTAGTGAAACACGTGGTTTGGATCTTGAGTGTACAAGTTGTTCCTAAAAGAGACCAGGTGTGGTTTTAATTTCACCGAGAGTAGAAATTGTAACTGTTTAGATACAACTGCCGAGCCTAGACCATCGCGGTGCTTCCAGAATGTTCGTGCGCTGTATCGATTTTCCGCCATGGCGGCCATGTTCGCGTACCGCTCGTAACTGAATTGAATTTTATTACACCGGTATTAAACTCTTCAATTTAATTTCATTTGTTCCAGATGGCAAAAGCACCTGCGGTAGGTATTGATTTGGGCACCACCTATTCGTGCGTGGGCGTGTTCCAGCATGGGAAGGTGGAGATCATCGCAAATGACCAGGGCAACAGGACCACGCCCTCGTATGTGGCGTTCACAGACACCGAGCGTCTCATCGGGGATGCCGCCAAGAACCAGGTGGCAATGAACCCCAACAACACCATTTTCGGTGAGTTTAAAGTTCAACACTTAGGTACCACGTGCTAGGTTTTATACTGAAGTGACAGTGTAGTTGATTATTAATTATTATTGTAATGTTGCGTAGACTTCAAAATCAAGGCATCATTTCAAAAATAGCATGATCAGTGATGTGGATGTACGAAATATTTTAATTTAAAGTTTATTTTGTGATGATAACCAATATACTAGACTAGAGTCTCTGAAATGATTGAATGAGAAAAATATTCTGAGAAAACTGAAATAATTTTAATTTGGAGAGTACATAACAAACATGTCATTGTTGTTTTCTTTTGTTATACAGATGCCAAGCGTCTTATCGGGCGTAAGTTCGAAGATGCCACCGTGCAAGCCGACATGAAACACTGGCCTTTCGAGGTTGTCAGTGATGGAGGCAAACCTAAAATCAAGGTTTCATACAAAGGAGAGGATAAAACTTTCTTCCCTGAAGAAGTGAGCTCCATGGTGCTTACAAAAATGAAGGAAACAGCTGAGGCTTACCTCGGTAAAACTGTGCAAAATGCAGTAATTACGGTTCCAGCGTACTTCAACGACTCACAGCGACAGGCCACTAAAGATGCGGGTACCATTTCTGGCCTGAATGTTCTCCGAATCATCAACGAACCTACTGCTGCAGCGATTGCGTACGGCCTTGACAAAAAGGGCGGTGGAGAACGTAACGTCCTTATTTTCGATCTCGGCGGTGGTACTTTCGATGTGTCTATCCTGACCATCGAGGATGGTATTTTCGAAGTGAAGTCCACCGCTGGCGACACGCACTTGGGAGGCGAGGACTTCGACAATCGTATGGTAAATCATTTCGTCCAAGAGTTCAAGAGGAAGTACAAGAAAGATCTTACTACCAATAAGAGGGCTCTACGACGACTCCGTACTGCCTGTGAAAGGGCAAAGAGGACCCTGTCCTCTTCGACTCAAGCGAGCATTGAAATTGATTCTCTCTTTGAGGGAATTGATTTCTACACATCTATTACCAGAGCTCGTTTTGAAGAGCTGAATGCAGATCTGTTCAGATCTACCATGGAGCCCGTTGAGAAGTCTCTTCGTGATGCCAAGATGGACAAGTCTCAGATCAACGACATTGTTCTTGTTGGAGGATCTACTCGTATACCCAAGGTGCAAAAGCTCCTTCAAGACTTCTTTAATGGAAAGGAGCTTAACAAATCCATTAACCCTGACGAGGCCGTTGCCTATGGTGCTGCAGTGCAGGCTGCCATTTTACACGGCGACAAATCCGAGGAGGTCCAGGACCTGCTGTTGCTGGACGTGACCCCGCTGTCGCTCGGTATCGAAACCGCCGGTGGAGTCATGACCACGCTTATCAAGCGCAACACTACCATTCCTACCAAGCAAACTCAGACCTTCACTACATACTCTGATAACCAACCTGGAGTGCTCATTCAAGTATTTGAGGGTGAGCGCGCTATGACCAAGGACAATAATCTCCTCGGAAAATTCGAACTGACTGGAATCCCTCCTGCGCCCCGTGGCGTCCCTCAGATCGAGGTCACTTTCGACATTGACGCCAATGGTATCTTAAACGTATCTGCTGTTGAGAAGTCTACCAACAAGGAGAACAAGATCACCATCACCAACGACAAGGGTCGCTTGTCCAAGGAGGAGATTGAGAGGATGGTTAATGAGGCTGAGAAATACAGGAATGAGGATGAGAAGCAGAAGGAGACCATCCAATCTAAGAACGCGCTGGAGTCTTACTGTTTCAACATGAAGTCTACTATGGAAGATGAGAAGCTGAAGGACAAAATCACAGATTCCGACAAGCAAATCATTCTGGACAAATGCAATGATACCATCAAGTGGTTAGACTCAAACCAGTTGGCCGACAAAGAGGAGTACGAGCATAAGCAGAAGGAGCTGGAGGGCATCTGCAACCCGATCATCACGAAGCTGTACCAGGGCGCAGGCGGTGCTCCCGGCGGTATGCCTGGCGGCATGCCCGGCTTCCCCGGCGGAGCACCTCCCGGTGCTGGTGGCGCAGCCCCCGGCGCTGGCGGAGCCGGCCCCACCATCGAGGAGGTCGACTAAACCAACATTCCATAGTTTTCCACCTTATGTCGGTGTTGAAATGCCCTTTCAATTTAATCCAAATATAATAATTTAATTTCATAATTTGTTTCAATGTATGGTACCTACATATCTGAACTACACAATTCGAATGCAAAGTAAATAATGTATTTTTTGTGACATCAGAAAACTAACCATAGGTACAACAAAACATCCAAGCAACGTTTCTGTCTAGTGTCTAGTTTTATTGAGAGAAGTCATTTTCTAAACTATACAACTATACAACTATACTATAACAACTATACAACAAGCACGATGACCTGTGTTCAATTTACGCTTCTCATATCATTATAGACAGCATGACGAATGACTTCACCTGTGACTACACACAGTTTTAAGGTATGATTCATAGGTACTTCTACATTGTCTACAATCATTACAATCTTTCTCATTTAAAGATTGACACGTGATTTTATCTAACTAATCGGGTTCTATTTTATCTAATTAACTAATCGGGTTCAAATTATTGTAGACTACAAAAATTTAAACCGAGTGGTCAGTTATCAGAAAATAGAGGAATAAATGATGATGAATGATGCTATAATCAGTACGTAATATAAAAAAATGTATACGTCCATAAGTAATATAACTGCATTCTAATTGTGGAACTAGCTACTGTCTAAAATTAGTTATGCAATTGACCCTGAGTTACTTATACCCGTTTCCTCGCATTTAGAAAAAAATCAAGGTACTGTTGATAGAAGTGTCCATGTGATACCGAAAACAATAAAAATTAAATAGTTGTGAAATTACTAGTCTATGCATGTCTACTTCTAAGGTAGTTTCAATTTGAACGTCGTTGTTCATAAATAAAATCAGAAATCTGTAATATTAAAACAACCACTTTTTACTAAATCCATGCATATGTACGTTTACATGGTACATGTACCAAAATAGTTCACTATTTTTTCTCTTTGTTCCAGTTATTCACTGGAACGGTATGATGTAATAAGAAGTAACTTGACTACTTCCATTTTAAAATTTGTTAAATTTCACGTGGACGAAATTGTGGGCACAGCTTGTATAGCACAAAACCAGTAGTTCTGTCGATGTACCGTTCGGGAATTTATGTTTGTGAGTATATTATTCTATGCTCTCAGCTGCACAGGTATCTAAAAGTTATTTGTGTACTATACAAATTACATATGAAAAATAACCTTCGGTTCTATTTTCAAATGGAATGAACGACGCAATAGACAAAATACTTAAAAATGAAAATATCGGCATTGGCTGGGAGGATCGATATTAATTTAGGCTGTCTATCTACGTTTTTATAACATTTTTCCATTTTCTACGTCGTAAATTTTAATCACATATGTAGTTTTACCTTGAGCGATTGCCCTATATAGTAAAGGTTTTATCCGAACAACACTGTAATAATATAATGTTGTATGGAAGTAAGACAATGTCCATGTTTAGTCTCGAAGCAAGGACTCGTTCTATTTGGAATGCAATGACTGTTAGCGTTTTTAATTACCGCTCGCTATTATCCCTACACTATAAATACTCTTTTTGCAATTAGATACAACGTGCTATTAATTATTACGAAGAATAAAAAAATAGAAAACCTACGATAGGAAGATAATTAGTCTAGTAGTAACTTCACGCCTGTTATCCCCGAGGTAAGCGAAGAATACAGAGCTCTCACGTTACACCGGTTACAGTTATTTTCCACTATGGAATAGCTGGTGAGCCTATTGCCCTGCATTGGGCACAAATCCAGGCGCCAAAGTCTCCAAACCACTAGTCTAAGAAGAGACGAAAAGTTAAAAGTAAAAGTTTTTAAAGTATTTGTATAAAACAAGCATACATAATTCGTGAACTGTAATTTATAGAAAAAAGGTAAGAAGGTAGATAGATGAGAAAAAATATTTCAGTTGATATGTACCTTGTGAATTACCATAATTTTCTTGTGCTCAACATCGCCGTCATAACGATTCATTTTACTCAATTTTAACATTACATCTATAACAATGAAATGCTAGACATCTGCCTTATACCCTTCGTTGGTCGTGTTGATTGTAACTGCTAACTCTGATCAAAAAATCCGGGACTCCAAACCCAGGTCGGGTATTACTGAATTTATATAATTTACATTTTCTCCTAGTGACTTGTAGTCTGGATTTTTGCTCGATGTATTGTAATAATCTCGCCACCCATTCCAAGTAGTTCCGTAGTCTTCTATTTTTTATTTCATAGACACATAGTAATTATCTAATAAAATAATGTAGTTCACTCGCTACAGCGTACCTTTATTTAATATAAAGGTAATAAAATTTTCAGAAACAAATATTTTTAAAAACAATGCGTGTTCTCACAATTTTTACAAAGAAATATTGTAAGCAAAGTATAGTTTTGCTTCTTATCTTTGTAACGTCACAATTATTATTTGTTAGGTAAAAGTGATTCACTTACCCAATCTTTACTTCTACCGAATATTTATCTATGTCGATGTGTGCTACGTACTAAGGATATAACAAAAAATGACACTTTTTGAAGTATTTGCTATTGACATTCGCAAATGCGAATGGGAATATTCAGTTTTTGATAGAAAATTTCATAGAAGGAATTGTTTTTTTTTGTTTTCACTCCATGATATATTTTTGTGTTAATGTTCTAATGAAAATTTTATTGTTAAGCTTCATTGCCTAAAGTTAAGTATATAAATATATTATACCAAACGAAAAACTGAAAATTGATAATGTGATCATTAGGTTGTTCTTTTTTGTTGTATTAGAAAACATAAGAATGTAACTTCACGCCTGTAATCCCCGAAGGGGTAGGCAGAGGAATGCAGAACATTCCCACGATTCACCGGTTAC
>DWEI01003878.1:0-12281 GCA_018245875.1 Mysoria ambigua | reverse complement strand
ATGTAATAGGTGGTGAGCCTATTGCCATGCATCGGGCACATGTCCAGACTCCGAACCACTACCAGAATTCTATTAGAGATTTTACCATTTACATGAATATAAATCGCGGCGAATGAAGCTGTCACACAATCGGTATAAACAGAACTACACTTAGTAAGTTCGTTTGATTCTCAAGAATATATTTACATTTACCTATATATTAATCATGACCAATAACGACGATGAAACATAGTGGTTCACGGGCAGGTGGATCGTGTGTTTGATCGCGCGATAATAACCTCGGCGATCTCAGTGGTCTCGGCATTGCAGCGTCTCAGTAACAATTGCTCAGGAACAGGTGCATCTCTGTACAACCAGAGGAATGCTTGCGTACACTTTTACAGCGGATTGCTTTCTTATTATTTTTACAATGTATTTGTATACTTGCACAGTTGTTCCTCTGTTATCTTCTTGCTGTTTGTTGGTTTCTAACTGCACCAAGTTTACTGTGTGTTCGATTTAAAAATATAGATAGATATACCTATTTACCGCGCTTTAAACTGCGTCATTTTTAATGCTAGTATAAAAGCTTATTCAGCGTTACAAGAGTATCATGTTATAACGGTGATTACTGTATTTTTTTTTCTTCACATCCTTGAACGCTTGTACGCGCGTTGAAGTAAATTGATGGCACACGATTCACGTATGTCATACGTGTGTCGATTGACCGATGGCCGTAGCTGCGATTTCGTGTTATATATATGTATAGTTAACAAGAAGGCCACGCAACTTTGTATGGTTAATAAATACGAGTCTTACACAAGAGGGTCTTTCAGTTTCTCTGCACCGGTAGCCTCGTTAATTAATAGTATATTTAATATTAAATATATTTCAAAGAATTTTTTATAGTTGATATAATACGATACCATACGATACCAACCCTTCTATCGTTCCACTGCTGGAACATGGGTCTCCTCTCATAATGAGAGGGTTAAGGCCTAGTAATATTAATTATTACCATACGTCGTATTAAGCTATCAAGTTGTTGGCCGCCCGCACGCCGCTCGCTCGCGTGCGGGCGTCTCGTAGCCGTCAGCGCGTAGCACCACTGCAAGTCGACGATCGTTACATTTCGTAGTGGGAATGTTTTAGTGACGTAGTGACGATGCCGAGTGTCCTATGACAGGGCAATGTTTTAGTAGGTCCTGTATATAACTTTTTGTTAAAGTTAAGTGTAGGAGATTAAGAGCTGATTTTATCTTAATATTATCTGAAACGCAACTTGCTTTTTTAAATTTTAGCAGTTTCACCGTTCAACAAGTGCTGTATTGTTTGGAATTTTCCAATTGTATCTTTCAGTAAAATGCATAATGATTTATATGAAAGAGTTATCATCTGTACCTTCGTATAATGCCACATCTGATACGGTCCCTCTGTGATTTATTATTGTTATCTCACCGGAGAAGAGAAAATGTGCGAGGCTGGAAACTGTGTCGTCGATGATTTTCAGCCTCCCGGCACTCCGAGCCTTGGGCACATCACGACGTACAAATTGGTAGCGCACGCTCCACAAACGCGCAGCCCGCGCCCGCTAACTGTGCGCTGGCACGACTTTGATAATGCCCACCCCCCCACTCCCCCTCACCACACCCCTCACCCTCTTGTTGCCCAATCGTTTAGAAAAGTGTCAAGTGGTCGTTTGGTAGCGAATGCCGTGGTAATTTCTAAAACGAGTCGCCATTGATTGTCTCACGCGCTACCTACGGAGTTAGGAGCTGCGCCTAACGCATCAGAAACGTAAATGTAAGATCACGCGTGTAATCTGCGAAGAGGCAGGCAGCTTGTAATCGGCTTTGTCAATATACGCAACAGCGATAAAATATAATTTTTTACTTGTGTCACTCTCAAATCCTATTAAAATAATAAAAATTAAACATTTAAAGTATGTATCTTCCAAAGCTTAGTCAAAACGACCTGTTATATCAGTTAAATCTTTTCGGCTATTCAGAATATAAATTGCAAAAGTTTCATAAGTATTTGATGTTAAATATCATTTGCTGAATAGCGCTGGTGCAACGTTGCACAATTTTAGAATAAACATTATCAGTTTCACATACAATCTTCCCACACTTTTAACGCTCATACAAACACACATCCTTAGAGCAGGCTGCACGGCGTAAGGGAATTGTAATATTGGCTCGAAGTCAGGTTTCTTAACCAGTGCATGGAGTTAGGCTCACCACCTACTCCATAGTGAGACGGAAACGTACCTTGTGAGACATGGGAGTGCTCTACACTTCTCTGCCTACCTGTTCCAGGTTTAAAGGAGTGCTGTTACGTTAAAATAAAATACATTTTAAATAACCACCTCACAACAATTAAAGACTTATTGCTATTAGCGAAGTGAACAATACAATTAATTCATTTATTAAGCTATAAGTGGAAGTGCATTACACAATCGACGTAAGCCTAAGCATGACTGTGTGCAATGATATCTTAATCCTGTGCCATCTATTATTATGTAAATATATTAATTACGCTTAAGTGTATGCAGACACGATGACTTTGTATAACACAAACGCGCCTAATTATACGTAGAAATCTGTATAATTGTACCTCTTTTATACACCTGACTCATCTATGTGGTTTTGGGAGATTTTAATGAATACGTAAATTATTTATTAAATACAATGTCCAGTTTTATGCTCCTTGCTTACGATAGATTTTATTAAATAATGTAGGTAATAATGTATCACCTCAGTGAGCGATATTAAGTGTATTTGAGAATTTAAGAACATATTAAAGACTGATTGTATCCAACTTCTGGCTTCTTGTTAAAATTATAATCTGTGTACTCGGAGATCCACTTGCTTCTTGCGCACGCGATAAAAATTATTTAAGCCATCATTGACTTCAGTTATTGCCAGTTTTACATTTATGTCCTGGGCATAATTACGATAGTTAAAAACGCAATAGTTTTAACGTCGTGTTTCATGTCAAATTAATTGGTTTACTTTATTGTTGTAACCATTCACTAGGCGTCCATTAATTTTAATTACAAAAATATTGGATCTTGGTCAAACAGTTAATGTTTACTGATTTATATATATTTTGTATCTTACCCACCCGTATTTGTCAGACAAACATTTCTATATTCCTCACTTCATCGTCAGCGTCATAAGTCTGTCCCAGTCCAGTACTGCACATAAGCCTCTCTAAAGGGGATCTCGTCCGTAGTCCTCTGTCTGGATTTATAGGTTCACTTACTGTTTCATATTTCAAGGTATACGAATTATTACAATTCCAATCATACACATACATACTCTTATGCAATACCATCAATTCGTTGAGGAAAATGCGAGTTTTATACATGAGCAAAATGGTACAGAGTTTTGCAAACTCAAACACGTATCGGGCCGCGCGGATGGTTCAGCGGTGGGACTCGTCGCGGCAATAAATAATCTGTGAGCGTGTTTGCGCGCGGAATCAATGCAAATTGTTTATATTTCAAAGTGCGCGAGGATTATTGTGTGCTCCATGTGTTGTTAATCATTGTTATCGTCGAGTTTGACTTCGCAACGTTGGCGCTACCTGACATCCATTGTTTTGAGTACTGAACTCGTACGTTGTCTTGCCCATAGACGTTTATTATTCAATTTTTTTTTTTTATTACTGTAACAAATGTGAAAATTGTATTTGAAAGCAAATTATTTAATTCAGTTACATTATACAACATATGAGCGTAATAATGCGATGAAAAAAATGGGCCTAACATATTTCTATACTCATGTATCATTAACAATTTAATGGTTGCTTAAATCATTTTCAGGATTGTTCTGATTCAAACTTTTAATGTTGTTAATTGGTTTATCTTCTTCGAATTAGAATATTTAGAAGAATGTGTGAAAATAAGTAAAGGGAGGAGAAGTTAAAGGAAGAATGAAAACAGCAACTTTCGGGTTAATTTCACTAATCGTTGTTAGAAATTTCCAGGAAAATAGAAAGCATCCAATTTGGAAGAGGTTTAGAATAACAAGGCTTAGAAAAATATTAAACCTTATAACTATTACACTACTACACTATCAATAAAAATGTCAATGAGGTACCTTTACAAATGAATGAGGACACTATAAGAATCGTATCCGTTTTCACCTTATTCGTGTAATATTAATAAATTAATTGGAAACATGAAAGCGTGCGGTCGCCGAGTGGATTCATCGTGCACTATCAATACCCGCACGTTTATCATCGCGAAGTAATTTATTTGTATTTTGTGTTTTTCATGATAATACCGCGGCAATCAGTTCCACTCGGTCGGCTGACGCGACGCGACGTGCCACCGCGGGTCGCGATGTTCGCACGCCGAGCGCGCCACCACGCCACCGACTCTCACTTTAGTGATGTGATTTGATTCGTTTCGTTTTCGTTTCATCGTAAGTAAACTGCAATACGCCTGCAACCGTAACGCTTCGTTGTACAATTGTAGGTCATTGTTGCGACGAAAACAAACGCTCCGAGTGTCAGGGTCGCACGTTTTTCTCTTAATGCTATCTGGTTCAGGATCTGAAGGATTTCCAGTGTTATCTCCGCGTTTTATTTCGAGTCCTCGCGCGCCATTCATATTTTGTCTCGAAGTGAATTTACAACATAAATATTTCTGTTCATCCACGACACATTCCGTTTTCATATTAAATTTGACGTAACATATATGCTTTCGCGTCAAATACGAAGTAAACCAAGTATAGGAATGAGGAAATAATTAACAGTAATTCAGAATCAAGTAGACAAAATAACGTGATTTCTGGATAATGATATTTTGTAGTTCTAAAATGTTTTTCTATCCTGCTTTTTCAAATTGTTAATCAATTAAACTTATTCGCCGTGTTTAGTAATTAAAAGTTTATTAGATTCTCTCGAACGTTTCCAGTCTCCTGCGCTCGTGTTTTTTGTCCAGCCTTGCTCGCTCGTTTCATGCTTGTCTTCTCCGCCTCAGTTTTAATTGAATTCTGTTGGCCTCAATCCGTTCGACACATCTCTACACGCTCGTTTATTTGTTTAAAAATTCTGAGCGAATTCTTGTCATGCTGTTTTTGATTTTGTCACTTATGTTTAGGCCATATTAAACCACTTACAGGAAATTAGCGAATGAATGAAATATGTCTGTTCATTATGAAATTAAAATGAATTGAAATTTCATTGATGACCGTTACTGAATTATCGTTTCCCTAGCGTCAACTGCAATGTCATATTTATAAAACATTTTAAATATTCTGGTTGTTATAAATTAACACTATCATGTACCTGATATTTTTGCCCTACAACTTCTATTCTTAGATCCTGACTTTTTAATTTTCTGATAAATATAACAAAGCAGACTTTTAAGCAGTAAGCAAAACACGCGGGCATCTCAAAAAATTGTAGTACAATGATTGTTAATTAGTAAAGATTCCGCGCTGGACGAGTTACGGTCCACTTTACGTTTGACAAATCGCCATAATTTTCTCAACAATTGGCTTCAATGTTCGCAGTTTGGAGGCGAGGACGCATTATGTAATTACCGGTGGCCAGTTTACACGAGCGCACTCGACTAAGTGTTCAATTGAGTTCTAATACATTAAAAATAAAAGTTACACTCTGTTTAGACTTCTCTCTAACCTTTGCTTGTCTAGGAGTAACTTAAGTAGCTTCGTATTATTATAGTTCTCGTCATATTCTTTAAGACGCATTTTCGATTTTTCGATTAGTGTCGAACATACTTTAATGTTCGTCACTAACCTGTAACTAGCGCTTTGAAGTAAATCCGTCAAGAGACGTGGATCTATTTTTTAGATCATATTATATTGTGGTGTATTAAAAAAATCAAGATTTAAATTTATTCTCTTCGGTACATAGATTATCACCCAGCGCGACAACCGAATAAGATCAGTTGCAGGTCCATGCGTCAGGCGCCATTGCTTGCTTCTATGGAACTAAATTTCTGTGAATATTCCGGAGAATTTGTACCAAAAAAACATTAGTTTGCGATCGTCCACTTCTCACAATGACAGTTGTGAAATTAGCCTGGTGGCAATACACCGCTGTCCTCGTGCAACCTGGCCGCGAGTGACGCTCGATATTGGTCTCGTTCTGGCTAATTGCTCAGTTGTTGCCGCGATTGTTATGCAGAGCGATGCCCGTGTCGTGCTGATGAGGTTCTTTTGTGTCAGTGTTAGGTGTCGCGCGTTACGTTTTTGTCTCACCGCAGCTGCCTGCGATATTCAGAATTTGTAAGCTTTCACGCTTATGTTAGCTTAACGCTGTTTTCACTCTCATTTTTTCTTGTACTTAGATGTATGGTGTTCATTTATTAGTATTACTTTGCACTTTCGTAATTAATAAGTTATTGGAATATATAATATCAGCATTATCAAAATATATCAGTTATGTAAATCGGTATATAAATCGATGATTAAGAATTCATATGTATGGATTTGTGATTGATATAGTGATATATAATCGATATATGTATAATAAATTAAATGTTAATATTAATATTGTGCGGACATCTGTAGTCGATGTTAAATCGTCTCGCTTTTCAGTGTGTCCGACTTGTGATAATAAACCAATATTTTTCGTTCGCCTAACTATACAAGTCACCAAATGTGCAGTTAAATTCGAATAGTTACTACCCTTGCTTTGATAATTACTAAAATTTGTTTCAATAAATGTGTGACCAGTTGGTCACTCAGTGGAGTCAGTTCAAAGTTCTTGCTTTTGTACCATCAGACTTGAGAATTTGTTATAATTAGAACTAAGTGGTCACTAATAATGCCTTTTAAGTGCGCTCGTTTCTAGAAGAAATAATTCATTGACTACAATGTTAAACAGTATTTTACGATTCACTTACCAACTTACGATGCAAATAATATATCTAATTAAATTGTTCTTACGACCTGTGCTATTAATATAATATATGCTTTCGCTAATAAATTCATATGAGATGTAAGAATGAGACATTAAGTTTCAACTAGTGCATGCAGTAATAAATAAACCAAGTGTGTTTATATATTCTGCACATGATTTATTACTTTATACGCGGGACATTAATATGCGGTATGAGTATACTTATATGAGTGTTTTGTAGAATTTTACCATTTCTATCTTATAGTATCTATGTAGCTACTGGATATGCTATGCTATGATGATGAAGATATGCTGTTATGAAATATTGAAGAGTATTGTTGACAAAATGTTACGAAATGACCTATGTCACCAACTTCGTATTGACTTTTCTTTAACTACATAGCGTTCAATTTTTCATTTCAGTTTTTTCAGAATGTAAACGATTGGAATATTAGTTACCGTGTCACCTAAGTGTGGGTTGTTTATGCACAAATCAGAACTAGTTTAAGTCGTAAGCCTGGCATGCTTCTGCCACATTCATCATTTTCTTCATTCACGCATGGCGGTTTCCGAGACTGCTGACTGCCCCATTAAGTAGTGACTATCATTATTAGATCAGTAAATATCATTAGGTTATCTATGCCGTATTTAGTATCCCTAGTAGTTGGAATATTGTGCATTTTACAACGTCTCCATTAAGTGCGCAAACAGCTTATGTATCGCCATTGATACCCGCTTTGCGGCGAATAAGTTTGCTATAACAATGGCGGATTATCATTCGTATAATCTATTCCGCTCCGTCCACTTGTCGTGAGCTGAGAATATAAATATGCATGACATGAAACGATGGATCAACGGGAGTTTTTGTACCGATTCCCATATTTATGTATTTATATATGTATTTCTTATAAAGTCCGTATAGCAACGAAACATAAAAATGTAGTCATTTCTGTAGTGCTATTCAAGATTTCAAGATTCTTAATAAAGGCACTATTTTCTTCCACAAGCAAAACAAATTTTTTATTGGCACGGTTATATTCGAACAATTTATTTCTATGAGGTATTTAGTGGGTAATTGTAGTGTTGAATTTTTTTATTTCATGCTTATTTTTTTCGCCGAGCATTCAGTGATGTTTTCCAAGAAGGAGAATGTGTATCCAAGCACTTGGGATTATTCAAATTCACCGTAGCAATGCGTTTGTATTCGATTTCAGATTTCGGTCTAGTTTCTGTCATATTAGTGTCAGGTTTATTACTGCGTGCTTGTTAACATACATCCGTATTGTGTTCAGAAGCAAACGATTTATACCACGACTAAGTTTTGTTTCTTGAAAGCCTCCATATTACCTTGACGCTTTTCGTATCTCGTGTAAAACACTCGACCTATCAGTAGAGCCAGATTACAATGATTGTTTTATCTTGAAGAAAAACAGTAATCTTACGTTTCTCAACCGCACGAAGTTATAGATAAACCTTTGAGCTATTTCAGTTTGAGGGAGAAATAGGAAATATTGACACACACTTGAAATCAAATGATTTATGAACTGGGCATAAATTTACCCGTGTCAAAATATTTCTGTCTTGCCGGTACATGGATGTTTTTTTTTGTTTGACGAAATATGTTTTCGTTTTATAACAGTAGCGAGAAGTCATTGTAAGGAACCCTAATTTGAGAAGTTCCGCACCCGATGGGTGATTAGGATTTTGCATCAGTCTTTATGCTGGGCATAGAACTGGGCGTAGAACCGTCCAATTTAAAGCTTTGAGCACCAAACTTTCCATTGGTACATAAACTCACTTGAAATGTACTTGTGTGATTGTGTGAAACAAGGAAAACCATATTGAGGGCGTAAATGATTGACGGGGTTGAAGTTATAGGTCGACGGGTAGGTGAATTACGCCCTCAAGCGACGTGCAAGAGACCATTACGTAGTTAACTGTCTATATTTTAATGGCCGTGGCGCAGCTGTCACTCTCCTCGACAAATCAATTTCAAATCTATATCTGTATGCACTGTACGCGCTGCACTGTTGTTGTGCTATTCTGTTATCATATTATTTTCGGTGTTTCTGTTTGCGTTAGTCCGTTGTCTTTCTAAATCCAAGTCAATACGTGTCGTGTGTACGCGGCTCAAGCTAAATCTCGTTATCAGCTGCTAGCGATAAATATGTATGTACCAAATCTGTCGTCAGGCTGTTCTTGTCAGCGGCAACTGTTATTTAATATTTTACAATCATCTGTTAATACAACGTTTTATAAACTCTCATCAAATGCTTCTTTTGATCTTATCTTTTATTCTTTTTTCTATTAAACTGTTATTGGGTTCATAAGACGTGACATATTTTCCTGTGTCACTGGATGATAGCAAAGAAGATCATGCATAGATTATAATTATATCATGATGTAAACGATTCCTGTATCATCGTATTACGAACTTTTGTCACCAGGAATACAGCGCCTCGAGAAGGTGCAAAGGAGACCTGTCATTAACACATCACATTGACTTATGAAAATTACATCTACTTAGGCGTCATTGGCAAGCCATTTAGCTAGAGATTCCTTCTGAGAAAATAATTGTTTTCAATTATTAAAAATAGTCATACTAATAATGATTATAATAATAATAAATATTATTAATATAATATTATTATATTATTATGATCGTATAATTAATTATTGTCAGTGGGTCAACGAATACATTACAATGCTACCGTATTACTGTCGTTTGCTTAGCGCCATGTCATTCAATTATCTTATCTCCCTTGCACGATATTTATTTGCGATTTTCCTCACCATCCTTGACATATAGCACATATTTGTATTATTTCTTCACCTGTGTGCACTGATTGAATGAATGCATTATAATAAATTTAAATTTTGAATTTAAACCAATAATTGCAAAAGGATTTTTCATGTAGTCCTGTCCGTAAATAGATTAGTAGCAAACTTTAACAACTTTTACTGCCTCGTTGGTCGTGTTGAGTGTTAGCACGACTGGCCATTCAGAGGTCCTGGGTTCAAACCACGCATTAGACATTGTTGGATTCGTCTAACTAAAACTTTCTAGTAGTGGCTCGATGTATGGATATGCGCTCAGGTTATGGATAATAGGCTCAACATCTATTCCATAGTGGGACATAAGCGTGACTGGTGAACCGTGCGAGTGTACTTCACTTCCCTGGCTACATTACAGGCGTGGTGTTACGTTAATAACTTCTAGCTCTACCAGTAATGTATTCAGTATGTCTATCAATTTACAGTGTTTTCTTACTCTTGTTATCGATTCCATTAGCACGTATTAGTGGCGATGCTTTACACTTGTAATCTAGATCTGTTACCAACCAACTGTAGCACTCACAATGATTTAATCATCAACTGGCCACTTGATGGTCCCGAGAAATGTGAATTTTATAAAAACTTACCCATATCCTGTTAAAATTGGGGTTGGTGTAATACTTTTATACATTTCGTTTAACACAAAGATAGATAATCGTTACAGTTGTAATGAGCAATGTGAACTTACAATGGTTAATTATTTCTGTATAAATTTGTACTGTTATATACGCAGAACGGTAAATGCTTTATACCATTGTCTGTGTAGCGGTTTACAAATTACCAATTTCGTTAACGTCATTACCGCTACGCATATTGTATGTGACTTAATAAAATGACTAATTTTTGTCATTGTTTTGGGATAATTTCCGCATATAATATTTTATATGAATACAGTTCGTATGCTAAACGTAAACTGATGCAACTTGAGGTATGATTAACACCTCTAGCTACCATCATTGATCTTTTTGATGAAGATAAATCAACCCAACTCATGAGTTGGGTTCATTGTTATGAAATAATCGAAAATATTAATATAATACTAATTAATATAATAAAATCTTCTAACAAAGTGCTTTGAGGAGCTTTGATGGCTTTTGGTAATATTTTATTAACTGATCGCACCTAGTTTCGTCACAGTCCAAAACATAGCCTTGACCTGCCTTGACTATTAAAGTATATGTATTAAGAAAAGTAGTTTAACTGTTATTAGAAAGAAATTTAACTAGGAGTATGTTAACGTTTAAACCACAAAGAGAAAAATGGGTGAAAATAAAAATGTAGTAGTACAAAGTAATATCAGGTGATACGTGGTCCAGCGATCATACATTTCGTTGTCACAAGTCATATCATTTGTAACTTCCTCACCTTCTGTAGAACATGTCGCTTCTCGATTAAAGTTCTGCTCCAATAAGTGTCAATTTGTAAGATCAAATTGTTCATGAATCAAGTCACGTGTTTCAATTGTGTCATTGACGCTATTGGCTTTCACGTCGAGTACTATTTCATCGGGAGCATCGTCTGGTTCGCGTGGGTTCTGAGTGTGTGTTTAATATCCAGTTGCGTATTACTAATTTACTCTCACTCATCATTCCTTACATTCCTTACATCATTCATTACATTGATAAAATAATTGACATCGTTCAGCGGCATAGTGTTTCGCTTGCAAAAGGAGCGGATTCTGCCATTTTCTTATCTGGATAGGTAGTAGTTGAAGACTCTATTGGTTTTTTTTTATTAGTGTTGCATTAAGCGAGTCTAGGTGCCATAAAAATTTAATTTATGTGTTCAATTGTAATCATATAAAAAATTTACTCATTTTGAACCTCATTAAAAGCAGCATATATTACTGGTAAAGCAATGGAGTTTCTGTAGTTTGTTTTGGCACTGATGGATTATGAATGTAGAGACTTGGGTACTTACTTTCTTGACCGGCCAATCCCGTAATTTAGAGAAGCTGAGATGTCCGATTTGTTTTATGAATAGTTTTGCATTTTGTGTCTTAATCTCTACGTGAATAATTTTTTTTGTTATGCGTGTTCATATGGGATTAAGTGATTTTATATTGTAAAGATTCCTCATTATATGTTTAACATCATCACTGTTACTCAATTTATCTTGGGTTTCTTATAGTACGTTTAAATCTCGTCATCCATTGTACTATTTCCAAAAAACTAAAATGCAACGTAGATTCTGTAAATAAATGATTATATTTTATTGACAGACGCTGATTACAAGCTGTGACGTCACACAACGTATGTCTAGATAAAAAATGAAACTTGTACAGGCGTCTCTGACGTAACATGTATTTGATAAAGCCGTGGCCAATTAGTTCTTATTATCTTATGTACATAGAGAAAAATCTCTTTTCGGAAAACTGTGTATAAACGAAATCCTCACAATGTATGCAAAGGAACGAACAATTTTATATAGCATAATTTGTTACTTGTACAATTCCCTTAAAATAGTTAAAAAAAGTTTTTAAATAGTCATTAAAGTCTATACTGCCTCGTTGGTCGTGTTGGTTGCAGATGCGACTTCCGATCGAGAGTTCCCGGGTCGAACACTACAAAATGTTGTAATTTAGA
>DWEI01003877.1:0-12282 GCA_018245875.1 Mysoria ambigua | reverse complement strand
TTCTTACAATATAATCCAAACCATAAATCAAATTTCCTAATCAAATTAAAAAAATAAATTGAGTTGAATAAAGAACATATGAAAGGTCATATTGGCTTCTTTGATAATTTATTAATTCTGTAAAAAAATCTGTATTTTGTAGACATATTGCATCTTCCCGGAAGCGTGGAATTTCGGAAACTTTTACATCCCATTGAATAATTGAACTACCATACCCTTTATATCTGTCCTCGAATAATACGCGACACACGCAACATGACGCCTGCCATACCCGAAGAGGTAGACAGAGTCATGTGGTACACTCCAATGAATTATCAGTTACTTTTACGTACGGTGGTCGGCCTGTCGCCTCGCACATTGCCAGACTCTGGGAAACTACTTCAAGTCTAAAATAGAAAAATCCAGCAGAGCCCGACCCGGGATTCGAACCCAGGACGTACCGATCGGCAGTCGCGCTCGCAGCCAATACGCCCCAGGAGGCAGTCATTACATTGATCAAACAGAATAGCGTATTCCCGTTCCACTGAGAAGCCCATAAAACCTTCCAGCCGTATCTTTTATTTTCCTCAACAATCTCCACAACACACCGTAGGGTTCCTCATAAAACTTAAACACTTTATAGAAATTTATCTAGCCATTTGGTATATAAATACTGCACTGATTAATTTCTGCATGACGTTGTTGGGGTCAAGTGCAGATGCGCCCGGGCGCCCCCAGTCCGCGCGGCTGAGCAGTACACAGGCAGTTGTATGAAAAATTGGCTTTTCAACAAAGCTGCCAATAAAATTCAGATGCTTTAGGCCAATCAATATTAACGATACAAGATGATTAATGTAAAAATCATTTTTTTTAAGGGGTTTTAACGGTTTGCACTTTCGAAAAGTCTAATTTTTCTTTTGTATTATTGTTAAACATTTCAAGAATATATTTCAGAATGTTTTGAGACGATCTGAGTAAACTCTTGAAGATATTGTTTAGTTTTCTGTCCCTAAATTCAATAGCTTTAAGAGTTCCACAGCAGCTTATTATAAATAAATAAAAAAGAATGGGAAAACGTCCAAGTGATCTCTGGTAAAAAATACTGAAAGTTGTGAAAACAAGGAAAATGTTTGGTAAAACACGGGGCAGTACTCGGCGGCGTATGGAACACGGCCGCAGCAGGCGGCGACCGTTGCCAGTGGACTCCACGGACAGCGGCAGGGCGGATGGCGGGAATGGAACGTGCAGGCTGCCCGGGGCTCCGGCCAGGCGCGCTGGACGCAGCGGGAGTGGAGAGTCGCAGCCACCATTACGATCCACTGCCAGATGTACGAGCGATCAACTGATCTACGAAGATAAGAGTAGAGACGAACTTCTGGAGACTGGCCTGGGGGGTTTTACCCTATACGCCCACGAAAGTTTGAACCATTCGCATGAAAAAATTACAGAACATTGTTTAAAGTATACTTAACAATGTACAAACGGTTTAAGTAAATTTGCTCAATCCACTTTTTTAAAAATCACAAAAAAAAATCTTTTACGCTGAAACGTTTACACATCTTTAAATATAGATGAGGACTGTTTAAAATTTGTAAGTTGTTTTTTACAAGCAATATGCTGTCAATGAGTGTGGCTAATTAACTTGAAATGTAAGTTCGGCCTGTGACTCATGAAGACAAACTATGAAATTTGTAGCAGTCATAGAGTTCCTTGTAAAATGGTTATGATACATTCATTGTTGATAACTATATTTTGAAACGGTATATCTATAACATATATTCAGACAGTAAATAATATCTGAAATTCAATATCAAATGTAATTCAAATTGTATTTGTAAATTCATTCACTTCTTACAATAAATGCATTTCCTTTAATATTTCATTGATAACAAAGCAAAGAGAGTATTTACTTTTATAGAAAAAAATTGGCCACTTCCAATATGGACAAAAAGCAATTGTAATGAACATACTTTTTCTTATAAACTCTGTGATTGATGTTGTAATGTCTACAAAAATAATGAATAAACAACATGTTTGAGTTTTACATGTTTTACACTGAATGTCAAAGTTCAGAACATCTTTCATTCAACACCATCTGTTTCCAGCAATCTATACAGGACATCTCAATTTAATGAAAATATTATAACAGAGATATTTTAAAGTTATATAAGCTTGTTAAGTGAATCGACCATAAAGGCACACTACTACCTTTCAAAACATCATCTCCTTAAACGATACATTTTTTTGAGAAAAGTCTATCTGGCATTTGTACCAAGCTCAGATTTGTAATACCAATGTTGTAGCGATAACAATAAAATGATTCACCCACAAAATAATTATGTTTCTTACATGTGTTCATAGTGATACTATGCTCTTACGTGGCCGGAAACACGCATTACGTTTTCTGCCGCGCGTCTCGCCCGCTCGGGTCGGCGTATTTGAGCAACATGGGCCACGCCGCCGGCGCAATGTGAGCACGCGGTCGTGTTTCTATTCACCGATTCAACATTTAATAGCTCGCGAGCACGGCCCAAGGCGCGGTGCCCACGGAGCTCCCGCCGGAATCGGAAGTAGCCCTCGAAGGAGGCCCGGGGCCCGGCGCTCGACTCGGGCGCCGGGCGGCACGCGCGTGAGGCCCGACGGCGACCAACCGGTCGACAGATACTACTACAAAGCATTCGAGGGCGGGCGGGCGGCCCGTCACAGCTTGCGCGGGCGCGTGGGGCGGCGCCGCTTGCGCTCCGGCGAGCGCGGCCCGTCGGCGGACGCGCGGCGCCGGCGCGGCGGCGACGCGCCCTCCTCGCCGCTGCTGGGCTCGGTGGCCGTGCGGCCCGCCTCGCGCGTCGCTTCCCGCTCGACCTCGCGCTCCGCCTCGCGCTCGGCCTCGCGCGCCGCCTCGCCGCTGCCGCTGGCCGCCCACGGCTGTAACCACATCGACGGTAAACTGTAGTTGCGTCGTGCCTCCATCACATCCGACTGACGACACTTCAATCTCGTCGTGCTGTCGTTAGTCATTCGTTATTTATTGATACTATTCAAGGTTTTACTGCTACGTCACTAAGAAAAAAAACAACCTCTTTTACAGTCATGTTGACACTTGTTTTGTTGTAAATGATTGTATATAACTACACAATACAAGACAACAGATTGTATACGATTTTCCACGCTTACGCTCTTTAAAAAACTCATTTTCTCCTTCTGCCTTCATTATAACGTTGTTATAGCTACAGGTGGCCCGACGTTAACATTACTGCTCACGTGACCTTCTCGGGAGACGTCAACGACATATCCCGCTACCGATACACACTTCGCGCCCCGTCCCGCTAGAGGGCGGGGCTGGGGGGGGGCGCACCTGCGCGAGCGGCGCGGCGGGCGACAGGCGCAGCGCGGCGCCGCACTCGGCGCACAGCGGCGGCACGGCGGGCGAGCGCGAGCGCCAGTACTGCAGCTCCGTCTTGCACTTGTTCAGCTCCTGCGCACGGCGCGCGTCAGGCGACGTCGGCCTCCACCGCTCGGGCCTCCCGCTCATGCGTCATTGAACATGTAGCGATGGAACTGAACAGTTGAATTTGTTCTACCCGAACATTTCAAATTATGGAATATGGAAAATTCATCAAAATATAGTTGAATTTATGATATAAATAATTAGGTCATTGGAAGTTATATTTATTACTATATTTAATAGCTAAATGATAACATGATAAATATTTATCACAGGAGTAAACTATTCTAAGTTATTTTACTCAGGTACACTGTATAACTCTGATTTAGTTACAACCTTTACTGGTCTTACGACAAAGAAAGCGAAGACAAATCTTTGTTCTGTATTTTTACTGGACTTAAATTGAAAATCTATAAATCCAATTAGAACTATATATTTTAATGGAAAATAAAATACATAATGATAACATCATCCCTGTAATTACCGAAGAGATAGACAGAGAAGTGTAGGTATTCTCCCTCCCTTCACCAATTACATTTACACCCCACGATGGAATAGGGGGTAAGTCTATAGTCATACACCCTTTTTATTCTTTTAATGGGAATTACATTTAAAAAACATTAGTTGCTCAATGTGTAAATAAATGTAACCTGTAACAACGTCTGGAACTTGCGGCTGGTCTCCTCGTTCTTCTTATCGTAGTCATCGAGCCGGTTGGCGTACTCCAGGGTCTGCTTCTGCTGTTCAGCTATTTGCTTCTGCTGCTCTGCTATCTGCTTCTGCTGCAGAGCCGTCTTGCGCTTGCATCCGCGCAAATCGCTGCGCAACGCTGACAGCTGATCGTTGTACCTGGAACATTCAAGGAAGCTATTTAACGAGTGGAAAAATAATTACGGCATACTAATCTATTATACGACTACTTGTATTCTATTATAACGCAAGGTTCCTTCAGAGATACGCAGAGAGGGCAATCCCAAATATTTTTATCTTTAATATCAAATACTTTTATTGCTTACTTTTATACAAAAAAAACAATCTGTTTAGGCCGGAGAAAGAAGACATCCCCCGACCCCGGGCCGAGATACGAGTGTGTCGTAACGGGCGAGTGAACTGGCGCCGGCAGCCCGGGGTAGGGCGCGGCCACGTGCGCACGCCGCACGGTCAGCGCGGGGACCATGGGCAGAAACCCCTGGGGCAGCCTACAGCCGCAATGTACTCCGACAAGACGACAATGACTTATTATCACCGACATCTTTACCATTCTGTCGTTAACAGAATTAGGTTTAATCTGTCCCACAGACTAACAACCCGTTGGTAGATTTTCAATAAAATAAGAGGGGCCAGAAAGTTTTTCTACTAAAAGTCCAATAAGCTCACCCCCCATTCCACGGTGGGGCAAAAACGTAATTGGTGAAACGTGGAACTGTACAATATTTCATCACGCGGTACCACTCCGGGGATTACAGGCGTGATGTGACAAAACATTAAATTCCTATATTCAACTAAACTATTATAATAACTTCGATTTACTTGGTAACTTCACGCCTGTAATCCCCGAGAGGTAGGCAGAGGAATGTAGAACACTCCCACGTTTCACCAGTTAGGTTTACATCCCACTATGTAATAGATGGTGAGCCTATTGCCATGCATCGGCAACATATCCAGTCTCCGATTCACTACCAGAATTCTAATTAGATTTTCTAGCAGAAAATTTTCTAATTAGAAAATTTTGTAACGTTCGACCCGGGAATCGAACCCGGAACCTCCCGGTCGGCAGTCGCACCTGCAACCAACACGGACAACGAGACAGTTTTCACTCGTTAAATCGATTTACTAGGTAATAGATAATAGTTGGCAAAAAAGTCATTGTTTTGTTTTGAACACACAATATCTTGGATGTATATATGTATATACACACTACCAAGTTCCACCAGTTACGTTTACGTACCAAATTGAAATAGGTGGTGAATCTACTGCCATACATCGGGCACATGTCCGGATTGCGAACCATTACATTAGAATCAGAAAAAATCATAGTGCGCGACCCGGAATTTCAACCTAGGGTTTGTCGATTGGCACTCGCGTTTGCAACTAGCACGACCGACAAAACTGTGAACGAGTTTCGTGAAATAATGAAACACGCATCAGTAAAAATATCTGTGCTATCAACTCGGCGCTGGCGAGGAGTGCGCTTCGCCCCCCGCCACCCGACGCCGCCTACAGTATCAGCAGTATGGACAACGAGGCGCGGCGCGGCGTCGGCGTGAACACGTCGCATACTCGACGTGTCGCGCAGCCCCCTTCTCTCGGCGGCTGGTACCGGGCCGCAGTCCCACCCCTCCCGTACCCCCTACGTTCCAGGCGGAGCCCCTCGGGCTCGCCACTAAACCCGGGGAACCATCAGGGTCGACAGCACACACACTTAGAAAAAAATAGGGAGCGCATTGTACGTTACTCGCTCCAGGGAGTAATATAATAGCAGTCCAGAACTGAGTTCTACACTATTCTTATGTGTCGGGACTTCTGTGTGGCAATAAACTATATCTATCCTTCAATGAAAAGTCGAAGTGCGCAACCACCTCTGCTCCGACATTGAGAATCACACGGACATCTCTTCAATACGACATGTATAAAAAGATTAAATATTTTTTACGTACTGAGTACTCTTTGTTACATCACCACAGCGAGGTGGCAACGTAACTGTTAAGAACTGTACTCGTAACGCGCTTCGGTCCGCCTGCGATAAGCGCACATCGGTGTATATAAACGGGTCTCGGAAAGCTGTCAGTCGGCGGCAGGAGGCTCACTTCTTCATCCCCTGCTTGATGCGGTGTATCCGCTTGCGGAGCACCATGTTGCTCTGCGGCGGCGGCGGCGGCGACGGCGGCAGGCTCTCCTCCAGGTACAGGTGCGCGGGCGAGTCGCGCCGCTCGTCCGCCGCGCTCTCGGCGGCCAGCTGCGCCGGCGCCTCCAGGCAGTTCGGCGGCGAGTCCATGCACAAGTACGACTTGCTGCTCTCGCACGCTGCAACACAACAAACAAACAGGTCGCGCTTCAATCAACACACTCCGTTTCGGAAATGTCATTTCATTTTATATTTATACCACGAAGCATCTCAAATTGTAACTTCCTACGAGTATCTAGAAGATTTTTGTCACTCTTTTGGAAAACAACACCAAACGTATCGACCTTAAGACACTGAAGACTTCTGTTCTGTATTAATGACGTTCGCTCAGTGATATCCGTCGGCGACTGAATAATCTAAATATATTTTGAAAATGTATGCAGGCTGCTAAACCGTGCCGCATTTTTTGCTTCAGACCGTGAATGTAACACACGACTTGTTGCATTTTAATATTGCACAGAACACATCTACAAAACAGACGAACACATTTTTAAAAGCAACATTTGCACATATTAAAAATCATGCCATGTGTGAGTATCGACCACTACATATTATATAACGAGTAACAATATATTAATGTACCGAGCATGTCCGTCGTGTATTCAATATGATAAAAAACAGACTCAATTCTTGTTCTGTTACATGACACATTGTTAAATAGAATTTTTCCTAGTACGGTAGGTAGGTGGTGTTGCGACATTATAATTGCTTTAGTGACCACGTTTTTTAACTCCTCGCTAGCGCGTCGGTACGACGAAGCGAGTTAATACGACGATAAAAAAATCCAACTTTAAACTGTGTATCCGGCCGTGGGCCGTGATCCTAAGGGTCCCGTAGGGCCGCAGCGCCGCCACGAGACGGATAGGAAGTGGCGAACATTCGCCCTGATTAAAACCAATTGAAATGTTAATAATATGCCACACTTCGCGCGTACGACTGTGCTTATCAAGTTTATCGCAGTTGAGCGTTTATTTCTCTTGCACAATGCAAAATGTCTAGTGTATGTAAGTCTCGTGTAATAATGTATTTCGGTTTTAAACTGACTAAGAATCCTGTGAAAACGTTGGTCCGACTCGTTTTAATAGTGTGCGAGTCGATTTACAAATATAATTTTGGATGACGTTTTTTGTTTACATTGTCGCGATCAAGTAGTAAAATCATTATAAATAAAAAGAGCTTTGCATACAGATAGATAGATAGACAGACAGAATAAGAGGAGGTGGCAACACATTGCCTGCCTGCGTTTAAGATGCATTATGAGAAATATGATAAACTTCACGAGCAGTAGAAATCATGCGGTGGCCAGTCTAAAGCCGGCCAATGTTTTACGCGAACGCATCAGGTGCCAATGTGGCAATTGACAACGCAACAAGCAGTTACCCGTATAAAACTGTATGAAAACCTGTTTTAAGTATATAGATGTAATAATGCCTTTGTTTAAGATTAAAGAGTAAAACAATAATAAACAGACGCTACTAATATACTTCATGTAACCTCAATTATGTTTGACAGAGATATATTAAATTCAACTAAAATAATATCGGATTGCGTCATATTTTAAACACGTGCAATGTTTATAATAAGTCATTGTTATCAACACGCTGCAAATATAATATTTATTATCAATGTCAATTAATTTATACAGTTCGTATAGATGCAGTACGAAACAAGGGTGTGCCTCCAGATCGTGCTCGTTTCAATCAATACCCTCGACTGTTTATTTTCAAATAATTTGCTATTTAAATGAGCAATACAAATACATTTTATGACCACTAACAATTTAAAAATTATCATATTCAAATGTACACTTTGTGCGGTGTCTGTGGTTGGGTTCACACTTTACGCATTCTCAAAAATGAACAACATATTACGATATGACCAAAATACCACAATTTAGGTGATAAAACGTACCGATTGTATGTTGCCGCGATTTCGTTTACACCTAACCAAAAAACCTAAAACATATGAATGGCGAAATATCGCTCGAATATGTTAAAAAATCGATAAATAATGTAGTTTCTTAAAACTCTCATATTTTTTTTAATGAAATGAATACAAAGTAATTTTTTTAAAAAAACAAGTGAATAAGAAAGACTAAAAATATCGAAATCTAACCAGTAGTCGCAGCGCGTTCCACGTACCGCGACAGGGCTCTATAATTTCATTTATATAGATTATATACTCCGAGATCCGATATTATATACCACTATAGATAACAAGTGTATTCATTTACCCAAGACTATATCTGATACACATACAATATTATTGTCAATTGTATACGCGCAATTATTTGTTGCAGAGCAAACTAACAAAGTTGAAATGTACACTCTTGAATATTTTGTATATCTTCATAAAGATTTAAAATATATCCTCTACAGTATAGAATTATACATATAGACACATGTATAGTTAAACTCATTGATCTACATATTTGTTGCAATCTTCACAAAAGCAAAAAAACATGTTTACAGTTCTACAGCATTCACAGCAACACTCCACAGTGCATAATATATAATGAAGAATTGTAGCATACCTTTGGTATACATACAGGGATCAGCACAAGTTGAGCCATAAACAAGCCTTTTATCAGTTTAATGTTTTATTTATGTACTGAACATTGGCAAACAATTGCAGTTTTGTCAATGTAATGATTTTATAACTAAATTACGTTTATGAATTCTTCACTAACAAATACTTAATTTATGATTTCGATGCAAAATTTTAGTTGGAAATAACCTGCATTTCCCCTAAAACTGTATGTATCAAAACAGGACCCTTGTTGTAATATAATAATTTAGCTCAAACTATTCCTGTGTTAGACATCATGTGAATTGACTCGACATCATGATTTGTATAAAGCAAAGGCTATGACTATGGAACATGTACACCATATTGTATGTTCATGAATAAAGCAGAATCTATAGGCCTGCTAGTGTTAGGCATCATTATAACAGTAGCACACTGGTTCAAGTATCATGTGATCCTATAGCTGCAGCTACGTGTTCTTACAACATACATTAAACAATTTACCAATGAATACACACAATAAAATACAGACAACAATACAACAAAAATACTTTAGGGCAGAAAAACAGGCCCAGTTATTTATGTTACGGTAGTAGGTTGTAATGTACTACCCTTAACATAAAATAATTAACCCTGTTATCTTTACACTATTGTACAGAACTCCTTTTGAAATGAAAAGGATTTAGCCTACCTACTATATAATATATCAAAAATATCAGTAATTGTAAAATTAAACCAATATGACTATTTTTTGAGGCCTTTTAGTTTCAGCTTTCACTGCAACTATTAGAGAGAATCCTAGAGTATGGAATGCCACAGTGATCTGGTAGCTTAGTACAGAAATATAGGTTAAATTATTCCTTCTGTAATGTGTGCCTAAATTGATTCTGGTAACTCCAAACACATCAAATGATCATTACCTACCTGTAAGAATACATATCCACAACATTACCTACTATCAGGACCTTGGCAATAATTCTAGACATGTACCACTTCTGGTCATTCACCTAAATTCTCACCAAATTGATTAATACAGATAATTCAATATAATTGCAGCAACATGAGAATTACTCGTACTTGTCCATCTAATGTTGCAATTGTGTATGACTTGATATATAATGAACCATATGGCAATTTGTACATGACCACAAACCAAACCATCTCATGCTAGCATATAGATCAATTGTATACCACATATATGTTTTTTAAAATGTACTTTGATTAAATTTTATTGTTCTTTTGCAGTTCTCACAAACTTAATAGACTAATAGAGATATAATGTTGTACATAGATCACAAAATTATCACACAGCACCACTGTAGGTCATTACTTCCAATAAGAAAAACTATGAATTCCAATCAGATAAACAGATGTATGAATGTTACTCACGTGAAAATGTATTGCTGATATCAAAGAAGTCAGTACCGAAGTAAGTGATCTCTGGCAAGTATGGCTCAATGTGCTCCTTGAAATACTCCATGGCCATTGTAGTTAAATCAAACAACTCGTCTGTCACTTTATAAGGCCTAGCCAGCTTAGTTGTGGTTTTAAGGTATGCCAAAATACTGTACACTTCGTCTAAAATCTAAAACAATAGTTTTAATTTTAACATACCAATTATTTTATTAAAGGTCATACCTGCCATTTGTTAATGATATTGTTAAGTATTGCACAGTAACCAGTTTGTAGTCATTTCAATTAATTAAAATGGAGAAAAGTATTTACCTCCCCAGGAAAAAAACAGCAATGTTTCCTTTCAATATGTTTGCCAAATGTCATTTGCAGCAAACTTAACCTCATATGCAATGTTTCAATTATATCTGATTCACAAGCCAATGGATGGCTTCTACGGGCCGACTCTCTTCTTGGCATCTTGGCTTTGATGGATTGAAAGCGTTGTAGCATCTGATTTTGTAGGCATTGGAAAGTTGAATTTAACATACTACTACATATTAAGTTAAAATCTCGGTTGACCTGTAACAAAACAATAGATTAAAATACATAGTTATATACCTCATAAATGCATTAAGTTTTTGATTTGGAAAAATCTGAATTATCTTCCTGTAAATTTGGATCTAAAGTAATTACTTATTTTTGTTTTAAATTTTCTGTCATAAATTATATTTCGAAACTCAAACAAAGAAAGTATTATCATATAGTAACACTACATAAGGCGATTATTAATTAATGAAAATATTAACCATTCTAAGTTGTGCAATAGTTTTGTATCCTAAATAACGAAAAATCTTTTCCAGGATTTCAATGGGCAAATTTAACAACTGGGTAGAATTTGTAAATTTAGATGCCAGCACTAAGGCATTTTTTGAACTAGATTGCGGTGAAGAGCCCCCCGGGGGCTGCGCGCTGGAGTGCCGGGTCACCCGCGCCACGGTCGTCGTCGTCGACGGCTCCGCGTGCGACGGTCCTGCGCCTTCGCTACCGCCATTGCCACCACCAATACTACTCATCTGCCTCGTCGACACCATCTTGCCCAGTTATTTTTTACTAATTCTGAAAAAAACTTTCTCATATAATCTAAACTTATAACGATATATAAAAATAATTTGAAATGACGTAGGCATTTTCGGAATTACACACCGATATGAAAAAATTGTTCCTTATGATCATAATTTCCGACTACTTATTTTTAGTTAAATTAAATGAAATTATTTCAGAGCACCACCGAACAATTCTAAAATGGTGGCCATGGTTGGCTAGGTCACTTTAGCATTCGAGTATGTACATACGATTTCTTATATCACACCGTGATTCAGTAAACTATATTATTTTAAGGAAACACTCACTCAAGAGTTCATGCACATGTTTTGTAAATGAAATAGGGGTTTTACAAAGTAACAATTTAAAATTTTTAAGACGCAATAGTTGGGAGTGCGTTATGCTTTCACAAAAAGTATTTTTTTGTTTGTTGGATTGGATTGGAGCTGTGTAGGAAAAGTAATAACCGTTCAGTCAGCTATTCACTCATTCCCATTCACTCTTCACTTCACCATTACAATGCTGCCAACCAAAAACAAATCAAACACGTTACTCTGTTTAGGTTACTTATACACGAGTACATTTATAAGCAAAATTATTTGTAGAAGTAATGATTTATAAGTAGTGCTATTTGAAGAACGGCTTAAATTATTGCATAATTGATTTACATGCTACACAGTTTTATTCTATTATAATAATTATCGTGACCTAAGTTCGTCTCTTAATACATAATATATCTTATCTATGACGCTTTTGGCAATCTAAAATCTGAAACAGACTGGCGACGTTACTAATATTGCTGATGAATTTTATATTTTTGAATTTAATATAGTTTAAAAAATTATAGAATTGTTACAATTATAAATTTTTAATATTCATATACTACAGTAAAATTTTCATAATACATAAACAAGCAGATGCGTTATTCTAACAT
>DWEI01003876.1:0-12282 GCA_018245875.1 Mysoria ambigua | reverse complement strand
TTTTGCTTCCGTACTTTTTGAACGGCACTATAACATTACTTCGTAATTCTTTGACATCATGTAAATTTTTAAAGCAATAGTAAATTTACTTTCAAGTTTTCTAACACCTCGTTGGCCGCGTTGTATGCAAGTGCGACAGTCGATTGGCAGGTTCGGGGTTCAATTCCCGGGTCGAGAACTACTGAAGATTTCTAATTTAGATTTCCTCGTAGTGGCTCAGAGTCTGGATACGTGCCCAGTGTATGATAATAGTTTCACAAACCTATTCCATAAACGAAACCGGTAAAATGTGGTAGTGTTCTACATTCCTCTGCCTATCTCTACAGAGATTACAACGTGATGTTACGATGTTTTGTTGTTACTTTGTAGTAAAAGACTATAACCACCCTCGATTAGAACTGTTCGTGTTTATTTGTCATGCCAATGTTATATTATTGACAGCACTTGATAAAGATGAATGTACTCAATTATGACGTATAATAATCTGGCACGATTGTGTGCATGCCCCGCCGCCTACGCAGAAGGACGCCCAGGGGAGGCCTATCTCCAACTGTATTCAAGCTGATGATGAATAATCGTATAATTTTTTCCTATCAGTTCTCAGTGTTCCTGCTGCTGATATTCGTGGCGGAGCTGTCCATCGGCATCGCGGGCTACGTGAAGCACAAGGACCTGGAGACGTCCATCGAGCGCGGCCTGAACGCGAGCCTCGTCGACTACAAGAACAATCCGGACATCCAGAAGAGCTACGACATCATCCAGACCGATGTAAGTCGGCAACGAATTATTGCTATCATTACGCCCCGGGTACGCCGTACGGGTAGACAGAGAACACGTGGTGACGGATTCTATTTTCAAACAACGCTGAGGCGATTGTCTACTTTTAACAATAGTTCTACACTCGTATATTGTTTTCATTGTTTTCGCCACGCACGCCCGGTCCAGGGTCTTGTGAGCTATCTGTCGCAAGTATTTCGAAGCGCACCCGTGACAATGAGCCACCTAACGCGCTGATGTATTTGTTGCCTCGAGTCTCCTTCGCTTCGACCGCTAACATTTGTCTACAGAGCGACACTTGTGGTGAATTTTATGTTTTACGTTAAATTGTACGTTCCAATGGCGTAGAATTCTAAATTAAATTTCGTGTTGAAGATTGGACATTACAGCTGATAATACGGGGTAGGCTGTGGATAAAAACCACGAGTGTATTGTAATTATTCTGTATAGCAAGTAGATCTGAGCCGTGTTTTGCCCGTAAAAAAGATGAAATGCTTTCGCGGTAAAATAAATCTCCTTGTTGAATGATTTTTAAGCGATGCGGCTGTCCATTGTCAGATTTTCTGTGTTAACTGCATCATCGCACACATGTGAACGATGATGAGTTATCTATTTGGTTTTATTTACTGGTTGTATTTTTTTTAATTTGCGTGCGTAATAGTGAAGTGTTTTGTAAAAAAAAAGATCTTAACAATTTTTATATCTGTCACGATAGCTATATTTGGCACGCGATCTTCTCTGCCCATCCTGTACATTAAAAACATGTTGTAAGAATATAATTATACTAATAATAATTAAACATAATTTTACACTAAATGTTTCATATATCATGAAGCATAAAATTAATAAACCTAGCATAAAAATACATATATTTGAAACTGAAAACCTTTCCAGCCTTGGTCACTTCCGGCTGTTATCGGCTCGGCGGATCGTTTTAGGACTATGTTTGCTCGTCATACTTTATCACTCTACCTGCACATGTAATGCACCTGTATGCAGTTGTACAAACCCTCTATTACACGGTAACATATCAACTACCTCGCTGTAGTCCCAGGTCTGTCAGAGGCGCCGGGCTCGATGCCCAGGTCGGGCACTGCTAGACTTGTCTGTGTTTGCGTCCGGCGAGTGGCAACAGGCTCGCCGCGTGTTCGTGACTCGTGTGACTGCACTGCGCTCCTGTGGCTTGCCTCGTCCGGCATTGCAGTCGTGATATTACGTGTAATGATATGTTTGAACAAACTGCACTGAGCCCGCACTACGTCAACATGCGACATAATGTATATTACTAAATATACTTGCATAGATAATTTTACGTCCTGTGTTCGTCATATAAATGTTCGTCCTGGATGGACATTGAACCCGCTGCATCTCCGTTTACTAGACGGAAGTTATTAAAGAAAGCATACTTAAGCTTTGCCTGCTGACAGCCACACTTGGCCAGCGGAGAAGACTGTGGCGTCAGTCTTCTCACCCCAAGAGGAGTCCCGTGTACTATGATAGAACGATCGACTTGATTCTCTAGGGGTTCCTGCCCACCCCGTGACCGTCGTGTCGTGAGATTCAGTGGGAGTTATTAAGGGCCATACAAAATTAACACAAACTGGAAACTTCATTAAGGTATCACAATCCATCATTAAACTATCATTTACATGCCCGTTGAGTATTTATTTGAGCGATCATTCTAGCCGGACAGATCAGCCGCGCATTCAGCACCGATATGACAAATGCATCGAAATTAAACAAAGCGTTGCAATTAAAATCGGGGCCGGCCACATTTTTTTCCAACATCATTATAAATAACATTAATTTGTTGCTTGAAAAAAGTAAATGTACGTGTGTGTGTGTGTGTCACGTGTGTATGTAATTAGCTATGTATGTATTCAATAATCGCCCGTTATACATTATTTCGTCGTAATTCTTTGCGCTCATTGTTTCGCTGTGTCTCACAAAACACATTAAACGATAAACTTTAACCATGTCGACATTCGTCGCTGTAAATTTGGTTCGGTTGCAGTTCTGTAAGACAAATTATGTAATACCACTATTATAATGCCCAGTCTGTTTAATTACAAATTAATAATATCAAAGTACCTATTTGGCACTTCCCACTCCTCGACCCGCCCTCAAAGGCCCTGCGTGATGGGTGGCGGTCCCCATCGTCTGTAAGGATAGAGATATTTGGCACTCCGTGCTCTCTGCCTACCCCGTAAGGGACTTGGCGTGAAGATATGTATGTATGTATGTAATAATATCACCGCGCCTGTTCGTCCCCGAAGGGTTAGTCAGAGGTGTGTAGTACACTCCTAAATCGATTGGTTTTGTAATACATCACACTATGGAATAACTTTCCTGCTGGTTCAGTCATTAAATATCCCTATTACTAAGTCAGCGGTCGTGGGTACGATTCCCGACCAAAACATGACAAATTTGCGCGTGATGAACCCAAGTATTTATCTCATGTTTCGTTGTAAAAAAGTATTTACTACGTAAATATGTGGTATTTACAGTTTTTCAGCCATCTGTCTAGTTTGTGTCAGGTAGCCGTGGTTGTGTTGAACGAAGATATTATTATTATCATAAGTATCAATTCATTGTATTAATGTAATCGTCCAATAATGAACTCAACACTCCTCCCATTCTATATTGTAGGTACGATATAGCTCTCAATTCACTGCCGGTCACATCACGCTCTGATAAAATCACATATCTCATGTATGTGGTTATAATTGATACTATTATAAGTTAATACTCAAATGGAACAAGGGAATAATGGTAAATAAAATTTAAATTTCAGTATCCTCTAACATTTATTTTAAGTGTAGGACAAATTATATGCGTTTTATTTATATTATTGTCCTGTTAATTTGTCACTGGCGAATAGCATAATATCCGTGGCGGCCTTGGGTGCGTTGTCATTCGTCATTAATCCAATCGCAGCTGCAATGCTGCGGCGTGTACGGGCCGAGCGACTGGGCGAGCAACGCGCTGCCGGTGCCGGCCACGTGCTGCGCGGGGCAGGAGGTGGGCCGGCCGGCGGCGTGCGGCGACGGCTCGCCCGGCTTCCACGCCGTGGGCTGCCTCGACAAGATCAAGGAGCACCTCAAGAACATCGCCGTCGTGCTGGGCGGCGTCGGCGTCGGCATCGCCTTCGTGCAGGTGGGCCGCGGTGCTTCATGTACGGCTGGCATTCGCACGTCCTCGTGGCTGCTTGTACGAATGGTGGCGATGGCGCGTATATCTCAACGCTGCCACCTAGATGGTAACAACGTCGTATTGCACAATATACTGCTGACATATTATAATACTTATCAAATCATAATCAAAAGCCTCAATTCACTTATATAGGCTTCGACATAGACAGAGTGCTTCACTAAGGTATTGATTGCCCAAAATATTCCGTCTTTTTTGTAAGACAAAAACAACGAAACGTTTTTATCCACTCTTGTATATATATTTTTTTTCAAAAAGAAATAGTCCAAATCATTTAAACCAGTCTAAAATTCACATAGTTGCAACACTCGCGACACTTCACTAACAAGGTATTCAATTAAATTAACAAAACTGTAACAAACAATTGAACTGAGAATAATAAACCGTCAAAGCTACTCATGTCGACGCCCGCTCAAATTTTAATTTAATACAACAGACGTAGTATATTAACAAATGTTTGTCTGTCTGTGGATGCTAGATTTATAAAAAAATGTCTGCAACATTAGTCACTTGTCCGTTTAAAGTTGAGGCTCCGATAACACCGATATAATAAGCGGGCACTGAAAGTCAAGTTCTTCCCCGTCACTCGGCTAGGCGTGATTCGTTTGATAGGAATAACCATGTCGCATAATGTGTCAAGAGCTCACAATTAGCTTGGCAAAAGAGCATGTTTCCGTAATATTGCCACGGAGACTCGGTGCGGACCCGCGGCAGCCATGTGCTCACGTTATTTATTATTCGTGCAAGATAATCTCTCGTCGCCGGCTATTAGTGGTTGTGGTCATCCTTGAATTGATATGCATACTAGTATTTTAAACAATATATTGTATCTATAAAAAGATAACATTTTCATTCATCTGTTAATTATTAGTGTATGTTAGTGTTAATTATTAAATATTAGTTTGTTATTAGTGATATAACGAATATTCGCGTTCGCGAATATTCGAAAAGTGACATTCGTTACGTCACTCCTGTGTACCCACAGTACTAGTAAAAACACACACATCAGTATTGTCATATTTTAAAGCAAATTTAAGGTACAGTCATTTTTAAGGTAATGATAATTCAAACTGAAGTTATAAAGTAATGATTTCTCAAAGCTAACGAGTTAATCGCTTTTATTAAATAATTAATACCTACTAATACCAATAATCATGCCAACATTTTGTAAATTTAAAACAATGTGAAATACATATGAGTATTTTAAATACAACGTTAACATACTAATTCTATATTATCGAAAAGTTTTTATCGTTATGAATAAATAACAACGCGTAACACGAATCCTCTCTTGTTTAGTTACTTATATCTCGTCCATTACGTCATGTTATCAGACGCAACTGCATGTCTTGAATATCCAGTTGCGGTCTAGTTTTATGAAACATACACGTATTGAACTTTGTTGTTCGTGTGGAATGTAGACTGGCTTCAGCCGGCCTTTAGCGCAATGGGTTTGCTCCTAGAGCGGAACACCTGTCTAGATACAAATATTTACAATTTGAAATTTGTTTAATGATACAAGGGGATAACTACGGGGATAAAGATTTACGAAGTTTTATAATCATTTTAATTACATATAAAATTATGTTTCCAGCTGGTGGGAGTGATCTTCGCCTGCTGCCTGGCGCGCTCCATCCGCAGCCAGTACGAGACGGTTTAGATTTTCTACATCATTCACATCTTTCTTATATTCAATAACAACTTACCTTCACAATTTACCTTCATTTATTTATAATTAATGTGATTTTAAGTGTAAGTGTAATTGTAATTATCCAGATGTATTATTTCGTTGTTGTCGCATATTTTATTACGTTTTCATCTATACTTAAATTTTATTTTTTATGTGCATTATTTTTGTGAACGAAACTTCTCTGTAACAAAAAGATCTCAGTTGAATATTCATGCAAACTATCGAATTGTAATACAAAGATATGTAGTTTATTTAGAGTAGTAGACTGTTTTAAGATTTGAGTGTGAATGCACAAAACATTAATATTTTGATCTATCACATTTCAATTAGTGTGCTCAGGGTAGAAGACTGATTTTTCGATAGCGTTTC
Source organism: Mysoria ambigua (assembly GCA_018245875.1). Lineage (NCBI taxonomy): Eukaryota > Metazoa > Arthropoda > Insecta > Lepidoptera > Hesperiidae > Mysoria > Mysoria ambigua. The sequence continues at coordinate 6,236 of DWEI01003876.1, read as the reverse complement.
AAAGAGCCAAACTCCACTCTGAGTTTCCGTATGTATAGATGTGGTCAATGTTTTAATGTGCTCTCCACAGTTCGTGTTAGTGACGTAGATTTGGCACACTCTGTAATGGACTAGATGTTGTCCGCCGCGACGCCGGCGCGGCCAAGTGCGACTTCCTTTGTTACTTTTGGAACATCTCCGTGAGGGTTGCATCAGTTAACATTAAAAACTTTGTCTGTGGATAGGTCTATTTATAATAAATATAATATTCAACGTGTATTATTGTTTTATTTTTAAGACATCAGGGTTAATAAAACAGCTGGTAGTGTCCTAGTTACACACATTTTTATTTTCCTATTTTATATCATGATATAAATTTTAACAAAGGATGATTATTATTAGGGGTCAGAGTTTATGAACATCCAGTTAAGAGGAACATCAGTCGCGTTGAATACAGCTGTCGTCTTGCAAGCAACACATTTCGAGTCATAGTATAAAATAATTAAAAAATCACAATGACAAAATATATCCCAGTCACGAACACGGCTCGTGTTCATCTCTAGTACGTCGCGAGCACGTGAACCTCGGCACCGGACCCGCCACAGACGGAACCTAATCCTCGGCGCTCACCACGGCGCACCTAACGTTCATATACGCGCGACATACTACACCTTGCTAACAATATTAATTACATTTCTAAGTTTCTATACTTTTAAAACTAAGGTTAAGACGTACATTACCTAGACAATAAAATAACTTACATCTAATTAATGTTTACAAACTAAACGGAATATATTCAGAAAACAATCGAGTTGTCAGGTTACAGTGGAGTACGAGGGAGCTCGGCCCGACTTGGCACTTGGACGACCGTCTGGCTATGGCAGTACCCAATTCATGCCACTTTCGAAGAGGTGCATTTTGATATGTCTATTTAGTAAAAAACATCATCTAACACGACCACTTCAAAAGTCGTACAAAATTATTGACCATCATCAAGCAACCAAACAATTCAGACATCCTTTGTGTCATAAATTACATGGAGTAGTGGGTCAGAATGACGTATTTTCCACAATGTTAACATAAATAAATAATCATTGAAGATGTGAAGTCTACATTTCAGTTCACATTGAACCTCCACATTAATTTTCTTTACAAAATTCTAATTGCACTCACAACACTTAAAACAACATTTCAATGTCAGAGTCATCCAAAATATTAATAATTTAGCTAGCTAACACTAAACCAAAATGGACCAAATATAACTAACCCTGCTAACTTGTTTTCACGCAATGTCACTAAATTATTAAAATCATTTCAAGAAAAGACACGTAAAACAAGAGTAAAAACAAAATTTGTGCAGTGGAAATATCAAAAACGTCGATGATCTCTTAGAACCTCCGTATATACACAACAGTTACGTTAATGCAAACTTCGTTAGATTTACATTTAAATGGAGATTGATTGCCTTAAAATGACTTACCGCTATGAAGACAAGTGTACTTCAATTTTTTTCTACTCGTAGTAAGTACCCAAGCTTGAACACTAATATTTTATTTGTATTATTGGTACATATCAAACGTATGGGAGTGAAAATGAACACAAAAAATAAAACAAGAATATGATTTCAATATTAGCCGAACGGAAAGATCTAGTCAAGTGGTTTAAAATTGTGGTGGTGGTGTAAAATTGAAAATTATGAAAATTATTTATATATAACCGAAGCATACAACGACGTCATTGGTCAATAACACCATTCCGCGGCGCGCAGGCCGCCTGCTCGCGCCGCGCCGGGCATGCCTGGTATACTTGCGTCTAGCTCTGCTGTCGGCTGGCACATCACGTCTTACACGTGTTAAAGTTGACTAGATCAATTACGTAGCAATACGAATGTCTATTTGAACGATGTGCGAAAGGTAATGTTACATTCTTACATGCTAGGTCGCCGTTCAATTCAATCCAGCGGTTCGTTTCATTCGACAATACCGTAATAACAAACAAAACTGAAACACTCCAATGTGGCGCCGATGGTGTACCAAGGGTACGGCGCGTCAATTACACCACATTTCGCAGACAACTCAATTTATTTTTCAAGTCTTTGAATGATATACAATCTCTGACAAATACTCAAACACTAGTTTCAATGGATGCACGAGATCAAGCGTCGTATAGAATTGACTCAACACACTGGTGCGGCCGACGGGACACGACCGGTACACAGCCAACATCACATCATTGCAGCTGTATAACAGCGCCGGATATATTGACAAAGACAAATCATCAATTTACAACTATATACCACATTGCCTAATTATAATGATAATGATGATTTTATGGTATTCAAGCACTTTTAAATCACATTATATACGCAACTAAACAAGCAGCCGTACACACAACTCGTACGGGGCGCGACTTCCAGTGACGTCATATTCGATTAGCCGCTGAAAACTATCGACCGGCATTAGGAACCAACACGACCCATGGGACGAGACGTGTATGTGTATTGTTACGTAGATGACGCAGGAACATGACGCCGCCGGTGCGCACACGAGTCGCTGGATGATATCGTAAGCCTAAACAACGTGAACAGGGTGGAGTAACAAAAATGGTATTGAGTATGTATGATACTTGTTCCGTGGCAGCGGGCGGGGAGCAGGGCAATCATGTGGCGTAGCGCTTGGTCCAGAGGCGCGCTATGCGGTCGTGCTCCTCTCTGTTCTGGAGGTACTGTGTCGCGATGCTGCCCACTAGCGGATCCGCTGCAAAATTTTTCATGAATCCTCTTAAAACGATTTTGTATTTTAAAATGTAGAACATACATCTATCAATGATCAATAGATTCACTGTGCCTGATCGTCTGTATTACGAATATATTAAATAAGTAACCTGTATAACCTGGGATAATATAATATATGTTATCAACCTATAAAAATACTACACTATGTGAACACCATAAGGCATTGATAAAGTGCACAGTTTTATATTTCAAATATACAAGAAAAATATTCAATATCAAGTTAATAACCTGTCTTTTTCATACTTTATCCTTCACATAATATTATTTTCGATCTGATTCTTAATCTATTGATAAATTTGGATTACATACTTAAACTGACAATCATACAAGTACAATAAATGTGAGTTTTGAGTATATAAATTTTTACATGAGCTACTAATAATCTCTAAAACATAACATTAAAGTATCAAAATAAATCGAGCTGTAAATCTATTTTAATTACTGACAAGATCAGCTGTTGCACATAATGTACTGAATGTTATAGTTGTCTCACCTGGATTACAATCAGTCAGCAAGGAACATATTGAGAGCAGAACCTTGGATATTGTCAGAGCTGGGGACCAGTTGTCCTTGAGTATGTCTAAGCATATCACACCCTGGCTGTTGATGTTACAATGATATATCCTTGTGCGGAATGTGACCTGAAAGTTATCATATAATAAGTAAGGGTCACCTGAACATATACAGACTATGGCAATGAAAAAAAAAATAAAGTCTAACCTCCGATACCCCATGATGGGTTACTACACAAAATGCCTACCTACTTTTATTTGTAATAAAACTGTAATTAAATTTCTGCCCATGACAGTAGACAAATCTACTTTTAACCACCATACATAATAATAATTTAGAACATTTACAAAATTCTAAACATGGCAGTGATTGGCTAATGTACATATTCTTCAACAGTGCTAGTTTATAGAATTAATGTACGAAACTTTTATAATTGTGATTATTTTTTCATATATTCTGACCTCCCTTCAATCACCTTTGTGATTGATTTTCTTCAGTGTACTTCATTTTTTTTCATTGTAAAAATTAGCTGCATATTAAAAAACTAAACTTAGATCAAGACTTAAAATTGTCCTATATTACATCACATTAGGGAATATTTTTTTTTAGGTTCTCATATCCTGTTCGAATGGCGAAAATATCAGAATATCACAATAACAGGCCTAGTGGATAGACCATTAACGTGCATTTTTATGGTATATTAAAACTCTCTCTTCATCCCTACTCAGGGGCAATTTGTAAACTAAAGTACATTCCTGTATTCTTCCCTAGCCCACATAGTATCTAAATGTAAAATTTTATCATAATTGGCCCTTTGTTATCAGTGCAAGTGCAACAGAAAGACAGCTACTTTCACTTTTATAATATTAGATCATCATCATCATCATCATCATCAGCCCTATTGCAGTCCACAGCTGAACATAGAACTCTCCAAATGCCACTGAGCTCGATCTTCAGCTTTTTGCATCCAACTGCTGCCAGCCACTTTGGACATATTGTCACTCAACCTAACCAGACAATATCCTATTACTATGTTTGTCAAGGTTTAGTCTCCACTCCAGAAAACACATCTAGATAATCTTAAGATATATGTGATATACAGGCCATTACTTAATACCATTTTATTCTATTATAAACATACATATATTCAGTGAGCTGCATAAAGTGCTGATCATTTTCTAGAATAATACTATGATATTAATAAGTGTTGTCAATGACTCAATGACATCTTACAAATTATAAAAAGAATATAGACATGCAATCTACATATTTTATATAATAAGTAGAATAAGTAGAATAGCTATCTGCAAGGAACTAAATGTTGGATACCTTCGGTGGTTTGAAAGGGTATTCTGGCGAGAAGTGAATATCAAGAAAGAATACACCTCCTTCATACACTGAGCCAGGCGGTCCCAATATTGTTGATACCCATTCGTACAGATTATCTCCTTTTGGACCTGCGCTACAATTAGGTGGGGGATCCAATGTGATTTCGGCCAACTCTTTTTGAATCCTCTTTGCAGATGTACCGAGTGCCTTTGACATCTTTGGATTTGATTTACTCTCCTTGATGTCTGGTTTATTATCTGTTACAGTGCCGCTCGAACCCGCGCCCCCTCTGCCTCGTCCTGTGCCGCTCCCTGATGAACCAGACGCACCGGACATTATCTAAAACCATCAAATAACTCATTCCGCTAAACTAAAAAGCTACTAGTTAAAAAGCCCGGAAATTATAAATAATCAATAAGCTTGATAATAAAACGCAAATGAAAAAATCGATGTAAGCAAATGGAAATTGATATTAAAATTATTTGCACTAATGAGTACAGTATTCAGTATATACATTCAAATGAACATGAACGAACGATTAGCCGATACTCAATTTAATACTCAAACATAAAGTTCGAAAATAAACAATTGTGCGGAAAGTGTGGACAAACATGGGCAAGGGCATTGACTTAGGACTGTGGTGTGTGCCCTGGTATGTAATCAATAATCGTAAGTCCCTTGTTAGCATACGTCTGAGATAGGACGATACCCCAAAAATATTTACTAGTTTAACACTTCCTGGAGATGCAAAAATGAAGAAGAAAATATTGTGTATCTTTTTTTAAAACAAAACAAATTTCAGAACAAAGACATTCATTCGATCCACACGCTAACCACGATACGGTAACAATTTATCGAAAATGGATAAAATAGCTTCATAGATATCCGCAAATAAAATAAAAACGATTACTTTTACATAGAAATTGAATGGAAAAAGATTATTTTGTACCTTACGAATAACAGTCGGCCATCTTGTGGGCTGGCGTTATCCGACAATTTATATTTTTTTGGCTCACCGCAGGCTCGAATTGAACAAACACACCTCTGCCGACACTAGAGATAGGTTACAAAGGAAATGTCTGTAATATGTACAATAGCTGTATTATAATGAGAACGGAATCTCCGTGTCAAATGCTCGGTACTGCAAAGCGCAAACTCCCTGCTACTTTCTCATCATTCCGAATAAACAAGTTACAACCCCGCTGGTGATATCGAGTAACAAAATGGTACCTTATTCAAACTTGGTAACTTGTCTTTTGTCGTTTTTCAGAAAAAAATTCACAGCTTCAATCCACTTCTACCATATTTCAATTATTTGTTCATCACCCTCACCTACACAACAACCACTGAAATTCACAGATACACATAGGATCAGTCAAATAAAAAAATTATAATATTGCAGAATCTACAAGTTTTAATGTTGCTTAAACTTACATATACTTAATTAAAATAATTAAAAACAGTACACGGAAAATTAAAGCTGACTTATGAATTTAAAGAAAATCACGATGCACAACCACTTTCCGACATGTTTATAAAAAAACCGGTGTGTTGCCATATACTTGGTTACAGAAATATAAATAAATAAAATATAAAAAATACCAGAGAGAATATATAACAC
>DWEI01003875.1:0-12284 GCA_018245875.1 Mysoria ambigua | reverse complement strand
ATAAACGTCATTATAGATAAGTTTACGTTAGTTCGGACCGCGCCCACAACTGAGAAGAACTAACAAGAAACTCAGTTATTATTGTATCTTCTACTGTGTATCACTTCTCACTACCTGCCAAATATCTCTATCCTTACTCATCGCTCTCCTCGTAATTGAACATCGACAGAGGAACCTTCAGAAGAACCTTCAGACTATCGATATCATAAACCACTATTGATCTGTCTAAAAGGGTCATATAAATCACGAACATAATTACCAAAACGATCGACCTGACCGGTAATATTTAAATATAATTTTAGATGACACTGAAAATATGCGTAGCTCAGCACGCGCAGTTGACACGCATGTAGACGCCGGGGTCGGCGAGTGCGGCCGTGGGGCATCTCGCGCGGAGCGCGCCGCTGACCCACTCCGCGCTGATGGATGGCCGGATAGGACAGCGCTATCGTGCCCGCCATAACTCAATGAGACGACCCTCACTTGGCTTATGTTACACCGTGTCACGGCTTATTGAAATAAATTTCACACACACGCCAATAGGTCATATTTAGTTTTCTTTGACGTACTTTGCTTCAATATAGAGTCACGCCTGTATCTCCCCGAAAGGACAGTGTGGTATATCGGCTTTCACCGGCTATGTTATAATCATGCCGTGCCTGCTTTCTTTGTACCTGCCAGCAAGTAATTTATAAAGAATATTAACAAAGAATTTTAATTACTCGTTCATGACGTAAGATATGTATACATTAATAATTTGTTACTTTTTACATCCTAATTTTGTTTAAAATGAACTTTCGCTGTTGTAAGTCTCGACATTAATCTTGATTTCAAGTAGTTAATATTATTGAACTGTGGTGTAAGAGATCAAATGGAATCAAAATTAAAATAAATAACACGCGATTATACAATGGACCATCTTATCGTTATCAATGTATTATATAATTATAATAAAATATATTTATATCTAAAGGGATATACACGATACTTACATAATTTTTACTTTCATGTAATAAAACATAAATATTAATTATGCGTACCTAATAAAGAGTTGTAAAATTATTTTCCCGTCACAACACTACACGAAACACGTGACTGGAACGGCGACGCGTGATGGATGACGTGACGCGGCGGGACGCTTGCCACTGTTTTAACACTCACTTCATCGGACACGGGACTCGCGTTAAATGTGTTTATTATCTTAATGTAACGAGTGTAACGTTTTTTATTAAGCGGTACCATTGCTGTAATAGAACTGATATTTAATACATCAAAAAGACATCTATTAATAATTAGGAACTAAATGTATGTAAAGGAAATCTAATTACAAAGATTATTAATATTGTGAAGGTGTGTTCTGTTAACAAACTCGCTCTTGGCCAGTGTGGCAGATTGTACCATTAACCTGATCATTTGAAGATGACTAATATTACATTCGTGTTTAATAGTGGAACGATAACACTTTTGATAATAATTATGAATTATACCATAGCTAGGTACTATGGTAAAATATCTATTATAAATAAATAATAGGTACTATAGTAAAAGGAAGAAATATCGCTGCGTTTTTCCTGCGCTTATTTCCGACTGCATAAAGACTTAAAGACCTCAAACTAGCAATAATTAGTAAGTTTTAAGGAATAGAAACATGACATTATGAAGAGTGCCAAATAAGTAGATATATACTTCTGCTTAGGGTCGACATTCCAGCCCATGGGCCCCGTTAATAACTTAGCTTCAGACAACGTTAGGTTCAATATGTTTTTTAAGGAATTGTTTTCCAATTATTACAATGTAACGTAACATTAGTAAATTATTATAATGTAAACCATAGAAAACTCTTCTTGGTGGTATTAAAATTGCTGTTACTTCTAATTAACAAGTATAACGTTGTTTATTCGTCTTTGTCACGGCGAGTTTATTATACTAAACCAGAACGACGCTCAGTGCCGTATGATAAATGAGGTGGCGAGACACTGAGTGCTTTTCACTTGATAACACACTCTTCTAAACACTAATGTCTGTTCGAGATTTGATTTTAAAAATCTAATGATTACTACAATCAAACTGATCTATTATTTTAAAGTATACAGTTTAAATACGTATTAAACTTCCTTTCGGAAAACTTTGATTTATCATATTAGGATATTTGTATTTGAGTTTTCTATTGAGTTTCCTATAACAGATTTCTTTGATTCTTTGAGTTTTCTATAACAGATTTCTTGTTGATATATTTTCAAAAACATCAATGAAACTCTAATAATAATCCTGGTCACAAACTACGAACTTTCAAACATAACCATATAGGTACATCTACCACAAAAACTACTACTTTCACAACTTTTATAACCTGAAAACTCCAAAAAAACACGTCCCGCTATGAGCGGCAGTCGAATAGAATATAATATATATGTATGCGATCCATTTGTAGACAATCTCGACAATAAAACGACGGTGTTTGTGTGGGGCCGTCGGCGGCCCGCGGTACGTCGTTTGGCGAACGTAACAAATGAGCCGCATTACGAGCGGACCGCGTCCCGTCGCACGTCACGCGGTGCGCGGGGGACGCGTGTTACGGAATAGTTTTGGCTTAAATATTTTTACGTCACGTTATAAATATTAGGTTTTTTTCCTTTTTAATAGATTGATGAAGCTAAGATAAACTCATGATGTTACTAAGACACTGAATAGCATTTTGAACTGTAGCAGAATTTTCAATGTCTGTATGAGTGAATTTCCAAAGCAAAAATGGAACATCACGCCTGTAATACTGGAAGAAGTGGGCAGAAGGGTACACTTCCATGTTCCATCAGGTGCGTCCGATGGTGTAACAAGGAGTAAGCCTATTGCCACACACCAGACACATACAAAGACCGGAGCCACTATCATGAATGTTTACGTTAGAAAAATTCAGGATCAGCAACTGCGCTTGTAACCCACACGAACAACGAGATAAGTATTTTCAAAGCAAAATAAATTTGAGTGCATTTATATACCTAAGGAACGTTCTATGATAGTGATGCATCGAAAAAACTCTTAGGGAACTAAGAAATACCCTTTACCTTATGTTTGCATTTCTTTATTCAATATCGACAGGACTTTTAAATCGTGAGTAAGGTTAGGTAATGAGAGTAAATACGAAAGGTCAAAATTTAGGCAGTCAGATTCTGTCGTCAGTGAGATATCTTAATTTATGCAGTAATTTTTATAGAATTCATCATGAATAATAATAATTCGATTTACGTGCTTCAAGAAAAGTACCTACATGGAAATAAAAATCCAGCGCCTTACGTACGCGTTCCAAGGTCAAAACGAGTAACATTTCGAGACTATAACACGGCTGTCTCCAGCCATCAGGACGCGTCCAAAGAACTGGTATCGGACCTCACTTGATGGGCAGCGCAGGGACCCGCCCCGGGCGCCGCCGCGCCGCACCGCGACAAGAACAAATGACCCCAACGCATCATAATAAATAAAACAATTTATTGTTAATTAGATTTCGTGAATTTAATTTTCATGTCGGTAATTGGTCGGTGGCCACAAAAGGCCGGCTCTCTATGCGTGATGGATGATCGAACGGCGCCTTCTCACTATTTGCCTTCGAATGTTCCGACGTAATTAGACGCTTCGGAAGTTTACTTTCATTATTGCTTATGAACCTATTACCATTTCTAATATAGATTTCATTTCGACCACTCCATCTTATTATTTGAACGCATGAGAGCTTGAACTTATTTATATTTATCTGTAGATTTTCAACACATAAAAATATTTACTATACAAATATTCATTGTGAATATAAAATGACAAATATCATTAAACTAGCTATTAATTGATTGCCAGTAACGGTGAGATGAAACCCATCATGTATACAGCGAAAGGAAACTAATTTTTTTTTTTAAGATTTAGATTTTCATTTTCGATCTCCAACCGCCATAAAGTATTAAGCAATTAAATAGTTTATTTATATAAAATTATTCCTTTCTTTTAATTAAAATAAGATATAAACGACAGTGAAAAAATACATAGTTTCGATATCACATAGCAAAAAAAACAATGGTGCTACTGTATACATACATTCGTTACAAAACGACCGAACGTAAACTTTAAAAAATAAACACCGAAAAAATCTTGAAAAGTCACGGACGCTTAACTTTCTTCCCCTGTTTTATTTGTCGTTCCCTCTATCGCTGTCTGCCGTCTCTTTCTCTGCCCTTGTATCGGAGCACGCTATCCTTGTCCAATGGAATGATAAGTTAGTTTTTTAAATTGCAGGAAAAACGAAGTCTGTTCAGCAAAATTAAAAGCTGGCAACCTAAAACAACAAATCACATCATACAAATTAAAACTTGGCAATAAGTTCTATGAGATCAATAACATTTTATTAAATAACATTCTTTTGTTCTATATATATTTTATTTCTTATTATTTTAATTTAAAAAAAATAATTCTACGGAATTTATTAATTTTTCAATATAAAGTGAATACAATAGTCAGATTCGAATATTCAAATATCTTAATATTGTTCATTTACACAATGACAATGTAATATTAGTCTGTACTTACTTAATCATAAACGGACCCAAGTGAAGCAAAAATGTGGGGACTTTTTGCTATTTCATCACGCTTCGAATAGGGTTAACGCAATTTTAGCAATGTTTAGAGCTTTTGCTGATGCAATATATACCTACAGATAATGCGGGTATGATGTGATATATGTTCAAATTATTTAAAAATATGCGAAGGTATATAATCTGTATACAGAATAAACAGAACAGCAAAAGTAGTTCGTAAATCACAAGTTTCTTAAAAAAAATGCATTATTTTCAAAAAAGTTTAGAACAAAAGACAAACTAATAATAATTCTAGGTTGATTCCTCTATTAATGAACTAAATATTAGCGCACCTTGTAACCCGGTCATTTCGGAGGGTCTAGAAAGTGCAAAAACAAAACCGGGTAACACACTGTTAATAGTTGATTACGGTTTTTGCGCACGATACTCTGATGCAAATGTAACGGACCTCGCCATTGCGACAGAGGGCGCTACTAGTTATACAATATGTAATCAATGCATTAAGTTTTAGGTGTTCTGTTGGGAATATTTTTTGACAGATCCATATTTATCTAGGTCCATAGGTAGGTAGGTAGAGGTATGTGGTAACGAATGATTATTTTATATATTATTGAAATATTAACTAATGATTGCCTCGTTGCTAGAGTGTTGCAAGCGCAAATGCTATACGAGGGTTATAAGATCAAATATTGGGTCGGGTACTACATTGGATTTCTATAACTTAGATTTTCTAGTAGATATTTTATTAGTAGCTCCGAATCTGGATATGACCCTATTCTTTATTGGGACGTAGGTAACGTATTTGTTCCTTCATGGTACTTACCACATGTCTCTGCCTACCAATGTGTGCGTTATAGGTGTGATGTTATGACTGTTATATTTGTTGGTATTTAACCTTAACAAATCAACATGTTCTGTTCAGATGGTAATTTTAGTAAACATGTCTTGGATGCACGACGTCAATATATGTTATATAGCTATAATAATATATGTAGCTATAATAATATATAGCTATAATAATTCACAAGGATTCTATAACGGATGATAAAACACATATTAAAATACTAAAGGACATAGGTTACAAAATCTCGCGTAGCAATAAGTAGGTATTTGATAGTAGGTCCATAGCTAGAAGCCTATTCGCTAGTAATATGAACGTGGACAAAAAGTGTGCAAGAAACCTCACAGGCTACGACGCATCTCTCTTTGCCACTTCATTACTCCACAAACGTCGAGATCGCGGTGAAAGCAGCCATACTACGTCTTCAGCCATACACGTTTTTGATTTAAGCCAAGATTGGATTCAGTTGATAAGAAAATATCTAATGAGCTGCAAGCAAAACATTTTATAATAAAAGTTGCCTATCCGCCGACTAATTTATAACCCCTCTGGAGAGGCCTAATATGTCCAGCTGTGGACTACGATAGCTTGATGATGATGACGGTAAATCGCTGAGTAACAAATCGAAACTCATAGATCTTTGTATTTTACTTTGGATTATATCTAAGAAAGATGTCAAATTATACCTTTTACTCGCTATTCATATAGGTAGATAACAGTCAATTAGGTTAATTTATTTAGTATTTGTATATAAAAGCAAATTTCCGCTATACACCTTTTGATTAAAATACATGGGTATACGTAAAATCGTCGTACTTAGAAGTTATGTCAAAGGTTTCTCTTAAACGAAATACCTCCCAGGAGACTGACAATAACAGTCGGTTGCACTCATCGTCTGTAACATCTGGTGTACTATTTCAGCGGGACTTGATAATGTTGTACGCGTATCGGACTCGACGCTATTGACACACATGACACTCCTGTGTTTTCGAGAACGGAGCCGCGTAAAAACGGCCACGTATCCGCTACGTGGAGCCGCGACGGACGCGCCGCTGACAGACGCGGGCGACGAGCGAGCGCGGCTGTCGCGCGGCGGACTCCTCTCGACTTTGGTAGTGTTAAATGTTTGTATATCTTGCAGCTGTGACCAAGCTTGTATTTGTGTAATGGAAATCTATATAGCACCGTGTTTTACTCTTCGTCACTGATGAAATGTCTAAAGTTATCTATTAACTAGAAAACAGAAGAAGTAGCTGTAATCGCTCTTTTTTTTTAAACTACAAAGCTTAAAAATCGGTTCGTGCGGCAAATGTCCTGACAATACTAGTATTCGTGTGTACGATTTCTTACTTAAAAATTTTACTGTTCTTTTATGGTAAAGCAGATGACATTTTGATAGGGAATAAACATTATAATACCTTCGGCCAATATCACTAACAGGCATATAATTCTAAATGGGACAGAGTTCGAGCTATAGTAAATAGACAACTGATTACTGTGTATATATTTCTGTGTACACAGTTCATATAGGGAAACAATTTAAAACCCAGACATAAGACATACATACGCTCAACACACACATATTTGTCCTAGACAATAGACACTATTTCTCTACCTATCAGTCGTAAATCTGTAGCACAAAATACATACACAAGTATGTGTTGGATTCTATATGCAACAGACTATCGTAGTCCACATAACAGTGTCACACATCTTTAAATAGATTTAATGATTTCTAAAAATTGACTGCTTCGTTATTCTAGTGATTGCAAGCCCAGTTGATCGAGAAGTCCTGGATTCGATTCTCGGCCTATTGAATTTTGTAACTAAGATTTCTTAGTCCATATTTTTACCAGTTGCCCGGTGTATGGCAACAGGTGTCACTCACACCCCTTAAGTGTAACTGGTTGAATGTGGGAGAGTACTACACTGCTCTGTCTGCCTCTTCGGGGAATAGGTACAGGTGTGAGTGATGTTAGGTTTTAATAGCCTACTGTTATTTTTTAATGCAATATCGACCGATGATTTCAATAAAGTTTAAAATCAATTTATCAATCGGCTTTCTTCCATACTTAAATTATAGGGTATGCTATATGTATATTTTTTTATATATATCCTTCCTTCGCATGCAAAAAGTGTGCCGTGACAATGTGTCACGCGGGAAGTTTTCAATGTGGCAAATAATAGGATTCACATTCGCAGCTGGATCGCTTCGGAAAAGTTCTCCCTCGCAGCCGCGTGCCGGTACAAATATTCCAACTTGTACGTACGTACCACGACAGCTACTGTTTTAACGTGTTTGTTTTCTGTAAGAAGTCCTTCGGCTTATCTTTTATTCTTACAAGTTATATTTTCATATTTAATATGTAAAATTCATAAACAACATTTAATTTATGTAATGTATAATTTTATGTTTAATTCCTCTGCATACCTATTCGCGGGTTTACAGTCGTGATGTTACATTTATTTTTGAACTACTTTTATGAAATCACATTTTGAACCAATTTTGGACAAATTTGGACCCGATCCGTTTAAACGTATGATTAAATTAAATATTATTAACAGTGTCAAACACTTTAAAGCAACATCAAGTGAGCCGTTTCATGATACAAAGTAACTTAAAGGCGCGTGGAAACGACCAAGGCGTTATCAAAGTGCGCTTAGACAACAATAACTTAGCCTATGGTCGCAAACTAGCTTCATTAAGGGTACAATGCGTGCGGGATGATGTACGCCCCAACTCGGGCAGTTCCATGCAAGTGTTGCCCCATTGAGTGGACTCGGCGAACTATAACAACTTTGCTCTTGAATATTCCGTCCGCGCCGCGTCCACTTGTTTATGGACATCGCGGCGACTCGACAGCAAATTTTGTGGCTGCGCAAACTTCAGCGACGTCCATTACTGTCAGCTTTTACGATTTACAGACTTTAGTAGTGACGACGCATCCAGCTATGCAAAATGATGGCGTTCAAATCCATATATCACCTACATATAAATGAAAGCTACTCTCTTTATTATAACCTAAATTATTATGTCGTGTCCGAAAAGTGAGGTGTCTGTTAACGAACCGAACGATGTAAGCGTCAATACGTAGCCTTCAACCCAAAACAGACACTTCTGTGTACCTCATTATTATTTAACGTCCACAAATCACACACAACAAATGAAATGTTGATAGATCGTGACGGGCGTTACACGGTGTATTATACCGACACTTAAGCAAGATTAGGTCATAAGTAGGTAAAATGTTTGTAATGACAATGTTTGTTAGGCAAACAGCGGCGGTGCGTCGGGGAGGCCGGGGTCTAGTCGGCCGCGGCATCGGCGTCGTTCGACAGAGGGCGGTAAATGCAAGTCACTCGTATCAATACCGGGCGGGTCGTCGCGGCCTCGTCGCGTTTTGTTTCACATATTTGCGCAACTTGCAACGATAAAGTTCGATCTAATCACTACGATTTTGTTGTAACAAATCGTTCGCTACTTGGAACGTCTCCGGTAATAATTTGGTACATCATAAGCGTTTTCAAGAAAATAATCCTGTAACAAATGTGTACATTTGAACTTTATTGCATAAAGGTAGCGTAGAAATTAATTGTAGGTACTCGTCACATTGTAATAATTATAATATCTAAACGTAATAAGAGTTATGTTTGGATTTTAAATATAAGAATGATTTATCTGACAATTTCGTGCAATGGTGATGGTTTTTAACTTCAGTTCTTTATAAACCAAATTTACGCGGGAAGGGGAATATAAGTATAATAGGTGTGTTGCATACCAAACTTTCTATAGACTTCCGCCTCGCTGTATCAGGGAGCTTCGGGTTGTTTCTTTTAATCTCGCCGTATGTGAATGAAGCTAATGACTACGGGAGGCGCGCGGGCGCATGCACCGTCCTAACGGTCGCGCTCATTCATCAGACCTGTCAGCGACATCTATTGACAGTTGACTTCTGTGTCACGCCCGTTAAACAGTTTCTTGCCGCCTCAACGATGGAAAGTGCTAAATGATGAGAATATGGCCACTGTAATAGCTACGAATTAACAGAATTTAGGAAAACTGTTAAACTCTTTGATAATTCAAAAGTTTTTGATGTTATGTTTATTATATAATTGTACTGTTAATATATCGTATGTATTTGTTTTATTTATGAAACAAACGTTCATCTGTACTATACGTATATAAAACTTATATAAAAACAGATACAAAAAACCTAATCTAATCTTTCTACACGTAATCTCAAGCAAACTTAGTCATTCTCATACTTAGATGTTCGCCGCCTCGCGGCCACAATAGCTGGTGATAAGAATATTAAAGAAAAATAAAACATTATAATACCATCAGTCATTGCGGCGACCCCCACGGTGGGCAGGTCAGCGGCCAAAGCAAAAACCTCACAATTCCGAACCGAATTCAAATGAAGAATGATTCATTTTTGAAAATGAAATGACAGAATGAATGGATGTGGAGAAACGAACATAAAGGCGACGGCGGCTACCGGCCACCGCTTCGAGCCACGTGCGTCAATGTAACTATTGGGATTTGAATATAAACTAAAATAAAACATAAAGGCAAAGGCTCTCCCACGTTCACTAACAAATATAAGTAGTTCTTTTAGTCGCTTCACACAACATCCCCTTCACAACGCATAATACATGTTCGGCATGTAAAATGTACGAACTTATCTTTAAAAAATGGCAATTAATCGCTACCCTCGGCTTGTCAGGCGGCGACCAAGAGTTGGTAAACTCCGACAAACACTAAGAAAGAAGGAATGGGCAATGAAATTAAAAATATGTCTTAAGGGCAATTAGCTTTAACTTTTACAGTAAGTGCCCTATCTGCGCGGCCCGCTCCCTCGCGCTTTTCAATTGTGGGGAACGAACCAGCTTTACAGTTGAAGTAAATTTTATGGACTCCTCTTTGAGTTTTCGCAAGAGTTCACTTACCCCTACTGGCTTCTATTAACTCGGTGGCTAACGATGATAGAGAGACTGTAGGAAAAATATAGGAAGAAAGTCGAATAATGCTGTGTATTAAAAATGTTATATTCAGATACATCAGATATGATATACGTTTGCTTATTAGGAAAACATGACAAAAAAACTTTGCCGTCTGGAAGCTTCAGTTGATTGCTCTGGTACATAAGCGATGAAACATTAAAAGCGAACGCGCGCGTAAGGGCCGAATTAGGTAAAAATTTTTAAAGGCGCTTTCTTAAACACATTGACGAAGTGTTCAACAATAAATTTCCATTTAAAAAGCCACAAGCCGGGCCGGGAGGGAGGAGGGGGCCAGCTTCCGTTGCTTTTTTCCTTCATTTCCTACCGACCACGGCGAGGGCGAGCCGCCCTACTGCCGCGGAATTAAAATGTTTGCCGTTTTATACATATAATTACATTTAGCTAAATCTCAACTTGAAATTTATGCTTCTATCCCCGGGATAGTAGGAAAAATATTTTCAGTTGATTGTCTTACTCTTCTACCCAGAGAGGATGTTACTGCGTTGCATGGGATGTTTAATACGTCATTATTTTTCCAAAATACTCAATATTCATGCCATATGTTAGACTTAGACAAAACTAATTGCGGCACATTTTAATTTTGCATCTGCATGATATGAAGTATCCACTTAATATCATAGATACGATCCGCATAAGATTAATGGAACTTTGTAGATATCCACGCAGATATATACCACCTTGCTTTTTTATTTTCAATACGGCAAGGTACGCTTGCAGCAATGAGCTAATGCTACGTACATAAGGCAATAAAAGCCACGGTGAGCCGTAGTGAGTGGCGAATATCGGCGGAATAATAATTAAAAGAAGCGATAATGTCCCCGACGCGGTGAAAAACGACCACGCCATCCTTTTTATTTGATAAATAAAATTTATTCCCCAATGCCATGCCTTCCTTACTTCTTTGTGGTTTCTAAAAACCCTTATAGATGGTGTTTCAGATTGGGATTATATATATTTTAAATATCCAACCTTCTTTTATTAGTATTCAAATTTTATTATAACAATTTTATGTTCAAACACATAAGATTATATTCGATTACCAATCCGTTTATAGTAACCTTGTTAATCTCAGTTATGTGCAATAATGTCTGAATAAAAGGTTTTAAAACATTGTGTGATGATCATTTCCTGCGCTAGCAAATACGCGAATATAAAATATTTGAATATTAAACATTTGGTTAGTGTCCACATGTAGTTAATACAAAAATGTTTCACACAAAAGCAAACAATGAATTTACAATCATTGACCGCGTCTTGAATACATTTTTGTAGTAGCCTTACTTAGCCCACAACTATTAACCTTCCCCAGTATCCCCGGGGATCACAATCGGGACGATTTTACTGCGCACTAAATATTCTCCCGGCGACAATTGCGATTATGAAAAGTGCAGTGTTATTTATATCGGCCGTTTATTTTTTGTCGCCCCTTTCAAGGGCAATTAAATACCACCAGTCTTAAGCGTTTTGCATATTCCAAGAGACTTCTTTATTATCGTCGCCCTAATAAAGATAGTAAAGGTCGCAGTTATAGGAGACCGTAAAAATATGTGAATCCGTCGCGTCGTGAATTTATTAATGTTGTATACATTATTTAAGCGGTGTAAAACTGGTGTAACACGAATTTCGCTGTTAATTTATAAATAAATCATTTTTTTTTTTCAAGTTATGATATAAACAAATAAGCAACGAATAGTAATCTGCAACGAATCAGTTCTTTAAGGATACAACTGTTAAAGGCGGCTCGTCCACAGGACATACGTGGTCACAACACTATTTTGTCACAACAAATTGGTGACAACACTACAGGATTATAGACTGTTGGTATTAACAAACCAGTTATTAAG
>DWEI01003874.1:0-12290 GCA_018245875.1 Mysoria ambigua | reverse complement strand
AACGTAACCGGTGAATCGTGGGAATGTTCTGCATTCCTCTGCCCACCCCTTCGGGGATTACAGGCGTGAAGTTACGTATATATATTATTGTGTTTTACGCCCAGACATAGAATGAATACTCATCATCATAAGACAGACAAGACCAGCGTGCACACTGCGGACTTAACCCTTGTCATTGCAAGAGACGTGCGCAACGGCCAAACTATAATAGTTGATGACGACAATGATGTTATAAAAAATATGATTAAAAGACAGAATTATATACGTAGTTTAAGAATATAAAATTCAGGATGAATTAATGTACGGTGAGCCGTATTGTGAAGCAATTTTGGTGCGCCTCAGTGCCCCTTTCCTGGTAAAAGATAGCACAAGATGCCTTTGCACACGTGTTCCTATGCAACGGTCATTAACATCGTACGATCGATCATCATAATCATGTCCTGATAAGCGTGTTATCAGCTAGAGTATGTCAATGAGGACGGCAATTTTATTAACGGACGCCGCATTTTCATTGGATCGTGCAACATACGGGTAGTGTATGTAACGAGATGTCTCAATCCGAGAAATGAAGTACAATAGGGGAGGCTTATGTTCATCAGTTGACTGAGATAAATTGATCATGTTGATGACATAACGATATATCTGAAAACTAAATAAACTGTCTCAAACAAAAGAAAACGAAACAGTACTAGAATGATTGGTTTCAATATCTTTAGAGACTATAACAAAGCCTCCGAACTGATATCGATATTACGTAGTTAAGTCAGTTATTAACACCCGAAGTTCCGATAACGATATCGTTCCTAATAAAGTAGAAAAGCTTGTAAATCAATATATATCTATGTCATACTAATGTAATATTGAGACAGAAAGTTGGTATTGACCGATTATAACCAGTTATAACCGGTTATGGGTTGCTTCGATAATTGTTTCGTAATGGTATTAAGTTGTCTTTAATAATAAACGTCCCTGCACTTTATAATACTTTCTGCTAACAGACGCTTAGCGGGCTGATTGATAGTGATGATAAAATGATAAATAATGCATACCTATCATCACGCAGGTTCCTTATGGGGTAGACAGAGAGCACTGAGTGCCAAATATCTCTATCTTTACAGACTTGCCGCTTTCATTCTACATTCATCACTCTCTTCATACATGCACGCCGGTTTCGGCGACTTCTGACTCCCCCGTCGGCCAATATTTGTCCTATTCGATCAACATAGGTGAGTCTCGAGCTCCCTCGCTACCAGCGTCCGTCAACATTCGCATTGTATATAGAGGTATGCTTCGTCATTCCGTTCAGTTTAGACGACGGTCATTTAATGTTAACCGCGATCTTCAGTTATTACATAATATATTACGCCAGGTCCCTTATGGGGTAGGCACCATATTTGATACCTAATATTTTTATACAGGAAGACCCGCTTCACACGATAGGTCAGGTGCTGGCTGACCGGAGAGACATAATGTGAGTATGAGGAACGATGAATGTACAATAAGCAGGTCTGTGAGAATTTGTATGTCGAGGTATTTGTCACACATTCCTCTCTGCTTACCCCATAAGGGACGTCGCGTTACGATATAATAATAAGATCGTAGTACAAATATCTGATCAGCTGGTAACAATCAACTTATATCATATTATTAAGTTTAGATTGTTTGTTTTTACTGTACCAACCCTAGACAAAGGAACCGGCACTAAAGAGCTGGGTCAGTTTCATCCGATGCTATCGGCATACAAAGGTAAATGGTAATGACCGCTCATTTACAAACTGGTTCAAACTTAACCCCTAATTGGACATTAGTACGGGAAGCTTGGCCAAGCGATAGGAAATGTAGATTACTCACAGTACATCACGTTCAGTATGTAAATGAAAAAACGTATTTTCCTTTTCTCTTGTGACATAGGATATTAATAAACAAAAAGTCTACGAGTGAAATCTGTGTAGGCTTTTTTACAATATTGATTAATATACAAAAACGTGATTACATTATATTGAGTATGTGATTCCGTCAAGCAGCATTTTGGCCGAAGGCTAGCATAATACAATAAAATGATGTTTTTCGTTAACGTGAACTTAGCTAGTGAAACGTGGTACTACGTGAGTGTATTACACTCCTCTGTATACCTCTTCGACGACCACATGCGTAATGTTACATTTCCATTTTTAGTTTAGCTTAGGACAAAATGATTATTATATGAGATATTAAAGTTATATACAATAATACTCAATACATCGTTTAAACTTCGTTCTCAGAGGTGGCAAAATCATTACTCCATATCCCAAGCTCTCCTGTGTCTGTGCAGAGGTTAGTAATTTGCATA
The DNA here is from genome assembly GCA_018245875.1 of Mysoria ambigua. Lineage (NCBI taxonomy): Eukaryota > Metazoa > Arthropoda > Insecta > Lepidoptera > Hesperiidae > Mysoria > Mysoria ambigua. The sequence continues at coordinate 9,961 of DWEI01003874.1, read as the reverse complement.
AGATATTTGTATTTAAACAAACTAATGAAGACACACATAAGCACACAGACTAACTATCGCCTTTACAATAGAACGTTATGTTTCTTGCAACTAAATGTATATAAGGGCATTAAGTACCCATCAATTGTTCACAAATCGTAAACAATTCGTTCTATTCGCTACACTGTGCTGTAAAACGGACGGGGTCAGTCATAAATAAGCTATAAAATGGCAACCAATCGAAAGTAAACAAAATTCACCCATAAAAACCGGTCGTTTTTTTTACAGTATCGTTTTAAAGCGTACATTCAACATTGTTCATACTGTTTACATCTGTACTTTGGCGCCACGCCTGTGACGCTGAGGTACGTTTATGAATTTGTGGAATAACAATGCTCAGTTCCTGGCGTTTAAGTATACTTCAGTGACACGTTGGCAACACGCCTGCGTCTCTAGAATCACGTTTCTCACGTAGCACTATGTAACGGTTTAAATAACCATCTTGGGACATCACGACGCTGGACCTTTTAATCGCAAAAAAAGGAAAGACCATATTAACACAAAAAAATTCTAATGACATATACAGTTTTTTATAACCACAGTTAAAACCGTTACCTACGCTATTTACTCAAATATTTGTCTAAGTGAAAAACGAACCCACGACCCCGGATTAGCAGTTAGTTCATTTATACCTAAGTAGACTAACCGGTGAATATGTCGTAAACAAAAAATATGGCGAATGTGTCACCTTTACAGATGGTACAGATTTTTCTAGTTTAGATTTTCTAGTAGTGGTTCGGAATCTGGATATGTGCCTGGTGTATGACAATAGGCTCACCACCTATTGCATAGTGGGACGTAAATGTAACTGGTGAAACATGGTACTGTTCTGCATTTCCCTGCCTACCTCTTCGGGGATTACAGGCGTGCAGTTACATATTTTCATTTAAATTAAACTGATATGAAATGGCACTTTAATCCCTTATCGCACGCCATAGATGAGTGATCAAAAACCTAGATAAAAAGCTAAAGTAAAATATTAATGGTATACTTGGAAATACTTGTTTAAATTCCGCGTCGTTTATTTACAAAACATGCTGTATCTATCATACGGTATTTCCATAACAAGCAAACGCTACTAGTAAATGTACTTCCGCCGTCATTGTTATTACAATTCAGAAAACAACTATGGAAGCACGCATTTGAGCTATTAGAAAGACTTAGTGGGTGAACTGACGGTAACATACAAGGAATTCGAAATCAGAACTCCAAAGTTGTCTGATAAAATATGCGGTCGTTTACAGGTTTGGAGTCTCATTTATCACATGCCCTAAACTAAACACTTTTTCATTACTTCAATAACATGAAAAAAAATATTGGTATTTTTCCTAGTCCATATGTTTATTCCCTCAAAGCATTCGTTAATAATAATAGCTCACAATCCAATTATAACAGAGGACATAACACTAAACGGGACATATAACAAATTGCTACCGAAGGTCACGTCAAGGTGATTCAAGGAAACATTACATATGACGCCATTTAACACTTCAGCGTCTTTTAATTATTTAGTTCAGAGACCGGCGGGTGCTAAGAAACTATGGCTTGGTGTAAGCGTCGTTGAAGAACTCTTTATGGTATCTCTCTAGCCCGCACTGCCTATTCTGTTCAATGTTAATTATCAACGAGTTGTAATTAAGGTAAATGTGAGAATAATCAAAATATATATTTTTTCTATAGCCACAAACTGAATATGTCTGAAGCGAGAATTATCAGACCACCATTCGCAGTCACACCCATTTATTCAGCACTAGTAACTTTAAATATGCAATCCATTAAAATCAGCCACGTCTTCGTGGAAATTTTAATGTATCCAACGCGAGACACAACATCGGTCTTCAACAATGGACGCTTGTCATAGCAACGCATCATGTGTTTTCATAGATTGACGTCAAGGTTCGTTACCGGATAACTTGACGACCGCTCTGTACGAGACGCCTCGTAACCCAAATCTGGTGTATTTTAAGAGGAATTGGCTTCTGACTACGGAATACACTAAAATATCTGAAGGTGACGTGAACGATACGGTTCGTCTTCAAGGCTTGTTTGCGTACTTGTGTTATCCGATTATGCGGCGCGTCATTGTCGAAAGAAAGACTATATTGTTTTAATAAAACGCGAACAACGACGTGGAGCTAGAGACGACGATGTTAATAAAACAATAACAATAGTGGATATAGCACACGGAACTAGAAAAGCTGGAGCCACAAATGTCTCTGACGTCACTTGGCATCCTCCAGTATTCGGGTTCCCGTCTGGCGGAACGTGGAAATAACTCGACACGAAGTGACCACAATGTGTATATTTGCGGAGCTTCCCACGATTGTTTCTTTTTATGAAACGACGCTTGAAATATAAGTAGGTTCTTCTGGACCAAGTTCAAGAACTGTCCGTTTAGAAATCAACAGAAAAATAACAGATTTTGTAAATAACGGTGATGATAGCCAACCTTGCATGCTAAAAATACTGTTTTATTAGATTTATCTGTTATACGGCCCTTCCCGTACCCAATTTAATAAAATAGATAAAAGAACAGGCAAATTATGTCAATAGTGACATAGGATGATTGGACTAGTACTACTAAACAGCGTAAACCAGGACAACCTCAAATATGTACAAATGTATAAAATTCACAACTATTTATTCATAATTATTCTATCATTTCAAGCCGAGCCACTTGCCGAGCCACTACTTAGATAAACGAATTGTGTATCGATTCTCAAGGGCGCTCAGAATAATGGAAGCGGTGAACTCCGCGAAAAAAAGTCTAAGTAATATTCTGTACATACTCAAAAATATCAAGACTCATGCGCAATTTCCCATGCAAATATTCGGTAATCGATAAGAAATAATGTTCCACAGCTACGACTAAGATCTGACTAAGATCAGAAGCCAACATGTTAAGCTCAAAGAACAAGTAAATCGACTGGTCCGTGATGACTAGATGAATAAATTTACGTATAGAACAGCCAGTCGACAACAGTTTCCCATTTCGCCAAGTGAGAATAACAAAGCCTCTGACGTCACGTTTAATTTACGTAATAGCGTACACCCTTATCTTTTTATTGTGGACACGAATACTGATGAAGATATTAAGTTATCTTTTACGATGTCTATAAATTGTTATTAAAATATAGCGTGTGGGACAACATTTTTATATTATTTTTTTATCTGACATTGATGTGCCTTCCTACCACGTGGACTTCGATGTTAACGCTGTAAATAAGTATGGTTTCTTAGCAAGGAGTTTGCAATATAACGTGTTTTTCACATATCATATGTTTAACGTAAACGATCCCGGAACCCGGAACCTTCCGAATCCGGAACCTGCCGATTGGCAGTCTTACTTGTAACCAACACGACCAACGAGACGGTTATACCTTTATGTGTCAAATATAACAAATATGTAGGTAGCTACTTTTTGTAGCTTTCCAAATGCGATTCCGCTTTAGCGCGATTTAGAATTGACATTATGAAATAAATAACTTTCACCGAAACTCTTTTTGCATTAATATGTTATGTATGTGTGTGTGCGTGTCTCAGTGTATTTGTTTTATCAACAATTAATGACAGCTGTCAATGTTCAAATATGAACTGACTTTTATATCTAAGGACACGAATCTTTTTTACTTCAAAATCTACACATGTACGATTATTAAAATAAAATTTTCTAAATTTAAGCCTAATGAATTATTTACTCTTAACTTATTTTTAAATAAACGTATAAGTAATTAATGTTGCCGCGTACCTATAACGTTATAAGTACGCGAGGCTGTTTCGGAGAGTTACCACGGCCGTGTCGTCGTGTTACAATTCTATAAATAGCACAATCCTTTCGATCTCTCGTTCCGAGATATACTGAACCTTTACATGCGGTGTATAACATAATGTAAAAACAACTAAAAACCAACAAATACCAATGAAACGGTAACATGGTACATAAAGATATGATATTCGACTAATGACAATACACGTAATTAATATTACTAATTCGTCGCAATAGTAAAAGGAATCATTGTGAGAAAACATACACATTTTAGAACCTGAATAAGCTACGTCCCGTAAACCACGTAAGTCTGACCACCCTTACGTGGCAGACTGTACAACTCTTGTTATTCTATAAGGACAGCGTGTCTGACAGTGGAACGAAAGGAATTTATGCTGATGATTATGTTCGTATGTCTTTAGTTATATTATCTATGGTTATGCCATTTATGACTATATTATCTATGGTTAGAATTTAGACAGTTTTAAAAATAAACATAAAATGTTTAGAATTCCTGGTAACAAGAACAAAATGCTCTCAATCGAAACGAACTATACCTATATATTTGTTTGCGTACGCACGGTCCGAATAGGACTCAATTGGGCGTATCTGCTCACTTCAATTAAATGTAATTGTGCGGCTTGCTAGAAGTTTCCATGCGTGATGCGGAAGGCTTGGCGCATTGACTTGCTGCTAGAGGAATCGAGAGAAAATTTTATTTATAAAAAAATATTATTTTAGATGATGAAGTAAAACGATCTGAGTTATGCATACAAGATGAAAATACTTCTTTCGGTGTTTAATTAAGCCGCTTCAAACGAATCAATATCATTTTATCAGTAATTTAAACTATTTCTGAAGCAGTTTGTTACCGACGGCCATCTTTAGTTAATAGTCACTTGTAATATTAATCAGTTCATGGAAGTCACTCACGGCAATCTTGTTGAAATCTACGCCGAATACATGTATACTACAGTCGGCTTGAAAAACAAAATGTATGTTTAAATTTTAAATAAATACCTACATATACAGCCAATTCTTCATCCAAATGCCGGACACAGGCAAAACTTTATCTACCATATATAACGACAGCTTAAAATACATTTAAATGTACTTATTCTAGTAAGCGACTAGCATAGCCTTTGAAATAAAATGCGGTCATTAGTTTACCATACCATACCAACATAAGTGCAACCGGTAACCACAGTTAAAACAAGTTGCATCATTGCATTTAATTACTACGAAATAACATACAGTAGAATGACGCTTAAATAACTGTAACAGACACTGCAGGGGTATTAATGCATTTCCATTGCATTGTGACACTTCGAAGAATTCGTTTCGACGCTTATTGACACTGATATAAATTATTACGTTTCCCATTACCGCATTCGGAAGAGACAGCCCATTGAAATTGTTACAAACGTTCCATTTTAGTTTTTTTTGAAACAGCAACACAGCGGTAACAAAACATTGTCACCGCTATGTAGCTATGTCATATGTATAGTTTTATGACTTTTTCCGGTAGCAACAGCGCCAATGTCAATTGTATGAATTGATGATCAAGATGAAATACTGTGATGTCATCAAAATTGCTAATAATTGCTAATTTTCTCGTGACTATTACGAACAAGCCTCCTATTTGATATATATTAAAATTTTCTACACACATTATTCATCTATTGTGATAGTTATCATGTAATATTCCTAGTAACATCGTCCATCATCCAATGCATTGTCATGTTAGCGTGTCGCGTGTTCGTGGAACGGACGACAGAGGCCGGCTTTGTGTGCATCAACAAAAGTGGCTATTAAAATGACATCTCACTGCAATCACTCAAGTTACTGAACTACTTCTGTCTCTCGGTATTAGTGTCTCAAGTTTTATTGTTATTATTAAGAAATATTTAAATTATATATAAGAGTACAGAACGCAGATTGAGATGCACAAAAATGTATTCCGTGTAAACCTATAAACCTATGAATCAATCCATAGACATACATTAAGCATGTCTTATATTTATCTAGTTATCCATTCAGTCATTAAAACAAGAAATTATTAATGAACACGACGTACTAACGTGAATTTACAATACAGTAGGTACATACATGTATATGTATATAATACAGGTTCTGGGTAAACTGTTTGCCCGATGGATCAAAAGTTAGTAATCTTTTAGTTTACAATAAAGTACTGCGGACAATAACGCTAGAAACATTCATTCAGAAACATTCAGGCATTCTCCTCGTGGATATAATTAGAAATCAGGAAATCATTCACTTAGGCTTCAGCTAATCTAAAGCTGCCAAGGACAATGGAAAATATAACCATTATTGGATAATCATTTTACAATGTATTTTCGAGCGCGCTAATCCTAGTCATTTGTCACGCGTTTGACAACAGATAACAAAAAGTCAAACAAATAGACAAATGCCGTGTGCATTAAATTCAACAAGTTTTATATTTCATTTGGATATTATTAATATAACACCACGTGTGTCAAAGTCAAAGTCAAAAATTATTTATTTATATAGGATTTGCAATCACATATAAACGTCGTTATAGATAAGTTTACGTGTATTTATATTATATGTGCCACGATGGAACAGGCTATTAGCCACACACCGGCCACCAATCCAGACTCCGAACTAGTGTCAAGAATTTCATGATAGAAAAACTGAATAGTAACCGGCCCAAGAAATCTCTCCCTCAGCGGTCGAGCTAGCAAGCACTAGACAAGCGAAAACATCAATACATCAAGATTACACCTCTATTATAATAATACATATTTCAAGAAATCATAACATTTATAGTTTAACATTTATTAATTTGATATTATATTTTACCTACAGAAAAACTAAATTTCTATATAATTATTACGAGTCGCACACATTTTTTTTATATTTTATGTAAATTATAAATAAATGCTGCACGTTCAAAAGTAAGTAGTTATTTTGTACCCCAGGGATAAAATATATTACTGTTTTATGACGGTCAAAATTTTAGACATGTCAAATATATACTACAAAATAAAGTACAGGGGTAATTTTGATCAATTATATATCTGAATATAAATTAAGAAAAAAATAATAATTCAGAAGTTCAGAAATACACCTCAAACATTTTTATTCTTGTTCAAACTTTATATACCTACTAGTGATGTCACGAACATATTCGCATTTGCATGTGCGGATATTCGTAAATTCGCATTCGCACTCACAAAATTTCTGCAAACGTTTTGCGAATATGAATATAACAAAAAAATATTTGAAGATAATAGTAGGTTAATAATACCAAATTCTATTAATTTTTATGTTTTTTTCATACAAGAAAAAGTAACTTAACCTTGTTACAATCTTCACTTTATCATTTGGTATTATTATTTTAGTTCAGAGAATGAAGCTGAACAATTAAATTTTCATAACAAGTGATAAAGCAAAAAACATAAAATATGCCAAAAAATAGGTAAACAAATAAAAACAAATTCTTATATGAAATTTCCGGACAAAAACTAATTATTTACATTCCCATTAGCATTAGCGAAAGTCGATAATCTACTTCTCTAATACGTACAAACAGCTATAAAAATAATAAAAAAAATACAGTCTATTCAAAAAGATATAATTTCAATGATATCGTTCGGTAATAGCAGTTTCTTTGTTTCTGTATAATATATTCTTAATTTCTGCCAAACCTATAGTCATCGGTTACCTGTTATTACGTTTCTCCACCTATTATAATGAGGAAATTCATACGTGAACTAATCTAGGAAGTAATTGTTTTATTTACAAATGTATATTATGTTGATATCCACGAAACTTTTAACGTTAATGTTATCTGAGTATTTAATGTCAGAGTATATTAACGCGTAAATAGGTAGTCAAGTATATAGATGTAATTTCGTTAATGTGCGCCTCCCACGTGATCAGTAATTGGCTTTGCGTTTAATTGAATGGACTGCTAAACGAAATGAGATGTCGATAGCCATAAAGTTTCGATGTTACTACGATAACGATTTTCGATTACCATATTCAAGTACCAGGACTGAATATAGGTATTTTCAGATTATATCGTGTTCATTGCTGGCAATTACAGATAGATTGAAGGACTACATTTTATTATTTTTATATTTTGTATCGTAAATGTAGACATGTTTAAAATTTCACGAGCCCAAATGTTCTTTTTCTACGAACTCTATTACTTTAACTGCCGAATAATAGCGTTTTCTTAACGTATGATTTTAACATTTCTTATACTTCTATACAGCAGAAAAACACCTGCATTTTTTATTACAGATAACAAATTTTAGACATTGATATTAGACAGTTGATAATTAGCTAAGTCAAATTGATGGCAAGTTAGCGGTTATTAGGAGAAGCATATGTCCTGAAGTGGACTAAGTCAGGCTCATGTGATAATGATTGTGATGTTATATGAGCTGCAGAGTGTATAAATAAAAGTACATAAAAGTATATAAATATAATACCAGCTTTCGAACACATAACGTGTTACACAAAAGTATTAATACCAAGAAGCCGTACAGACAGCCCAGCTATTGTTGGCGGACCGACGGATGAAAGATCACTCGGAAAGGTTACAAAATGTTCCTTATTAAGGTCTGTTCACATTATCCTTTTCATCCCTTTTTTTCCAATTTGTTTTCTTCGAGACCGATTTATGCCGAATAACAGCTTTGCTAATATAGTACAATTTATGTAACTTACATTTTATGTATGTATAATCCGCAGAAGTTAACGTGGCACCTCACTATGATCACGTAATAGCGATGTACGGACACGATGAAAGCGAGAGCCATGCAGTGCTGAGCGGAGTCAAATGGCAATAGGGTAAGAGTATTCCTCGTAAGCCTGAAATTGATTTCGCCATACCGTAAAAATATTAGATACATACATGTCGTTACATCCAGTTCCCATAAGGGGTACAAAGTCTTAACAATTTCCCGATAAACTTTTGCGCTTCTTCTTTCATTAAACATTCGTCAACGGTGTTTTTTGCCTGACCCACTTTTAAGATGTGTCAGATAAAACTTTGTATACGACAAGACTTATTTTACAAAATTGCCACGGTCTCTGCATTTGCTCCATCAATGATCCATGTTATTATTGAGCTACCGGTGATACTTAGTTTATTAAATGAGTTAATTTCGAATTGAATTCTGTCTACATATATTATACATATTATACATACTTTCACAACCATAGGGTTCGTTGTTACACATATACATTGTTAAACATTTTGTATCAAATATTGCGGGATAAAATATAAAAGCCATGGATAGATCTGTTTCTTGGTTCTGAATCTCGGACGAGCCGCGACGGGCGCGGAAGAGCGGTGCAGCGTGAACAGACAATCGGTAAAGTCTGCAACACAACAGGTCGACCTCAGGTAAACGACCGCCGCAAACTGGTATCCGCCAGTGCGGACGGGAACTGTTTGTCTTTATCTACTTAACGTAATTTATGACTTCAGGATTATAGAGGATTATAGAGGCTGAACGGCGAGTATTGAAAATGGTTTAGTCGCAAGTATGACTAAACACAGAAACATAATAATAAATTAAATCGCTATGGTACGTGTACGGGGTAGGCAGGTAGATCCAAAGTCGAAGTCCAATCAAAGTCCAAGTGCCAAATATCACTATCCTTGCACGTCTGATGCGAGGCTTTATCATCCATCGCTCCATCGTACCCGTGTGCCGATTTCTGGTACTTATAATAGCGCAACACACTATAGTAATGGCGAATTAAAAAAAACGAGAATTAAAGGAAAAACAATAGTTTAATACCGCGGACTAAATCTATTCTAGAATAACTAGAAATAGTACAAGATTGGTATTCAGTGTGATTACGAAGATTTCTCTGCGCCAACGAAATTGCTTTGTGGTGTGTTTTAAAATTTATAATAAGTTATCAGAAGACATAAGATTATTATTTTGTGATATATTCAAATTAAAAGTTAAAGTTATTTACTAATGATAAAACATTTATACTATTGGTGAATTTTAATCGATAATAATTATTTTTTAGTTTACATAAAAAAATATATCATAAAACTAGTCTTATAAAAATTGACAATTGACGCATAAAACATTTGTAGACCATTATATCAATCGCAAGCCGTTATCGGCGCACATG
>DWEI01003873.1:0-12290 GCA_018245875.1 Mysoria ambigua | reverse complement strand
ATGTTCTGCATTCCTCTGCCTACATCTTCGGGGATTACAGGCGTGAAGTTACGTTTTAAGGTAACCTCATATAAATGTCACCGCTATTGTTTCAAAAGTTTTAACGTACAAAGGCGGAGAGGTACTATAGTATTAATATGTAGTTAGTAAAATTTAATTGAAAATAAAATGTTCCTGACGATGAAGTTGTCATCTTGTGGTTGACGTTGAAGTCTGATGAAGTTAACGTCACTCATAACTCCTGAAGTTCAATATTAGTAATACGAGCTACGAGTGTAATACCTCTATTATGCCAGTAGAGGATAATAAGATATGGAAGTTTCAAGAACATTGTTTTTTTGAATTTGTCACTTCTATTCCGCTATTCCTCTATTAGCATCATTCAAGTATTAAAGAGTGGAGATTTAATATAATTAAATACAAAGCAACGCAACATCATATTTATTGTCCCCGAAGAGGGTAGGCAGAGGAGGGTAGAACTTTTGGTTTTATCAGTTACGTTTACTTCCCACTTTGGAAAAAGTGGTGAGCAGTGCTCATAATGTTATACACTGAGTATCGTATCCAGGCTTCCAACCACTTTTAGAAAATCTAAATTAGAACAATCTTATCGTGCCAGACCCGGGATTTGATCCAATCGCCTCACAATCGGCCTTGCAACAACACGACTGACGAGGTAGTATTAAATTAATTTTATTTTCTTTCCTCTAAAAAATATCTTCCTGAAACTGACAACAACAATATTCTTCAATAATTTACTTATTTATACTACATTTTTAAAAGAACAGCTGGACTCCATACCTGCTGACATATTCTACTAATTATTATATTCTTTTTTAGAGGTGCAAGGGTCTCGAATCTCCATCTCATCTAGACCAGCGCTCCGTGGTACACGCTGCTATCTAGAAGATGACACTGGCAACCGGCCGATCGCAGCACGGCGCACCCTGCCCAGGCGCGGGCGTACGCCGCAGTCACCGAGGCCCAGCAGCAGAGGCGGCTCGTAAAGCTGGGTACTGCGATCCACAAGCCACGTGCCCCACGCGGGGAACATGGACGAAAACGCCCCGTGAAAATGTGCTTCGTAGCCCGATTGGCTTACGACAGCCTAACCGTTACATCTATTCAAACGATATGAAGCGAGTATAAAAGAATCTAATACGTTCACTTGCCGTTTTCATCACATAATAAATTAAATAAAATATTGTTATTATTATTAAAACATCAAAATATTATTCAATTGAACTCATCTGTTCGGAATTGAACAGAACGGATCTGTTTCAATGGTCACACAACAAGCTAACAGTAGCACACGAGTAAGCTGCAAAACATGAGCCTGTCCGCGTGCTTTCGCTCCGAAGTTTCCCTTGGTCACTTGGTCTACATCTGCAGTTGGTCGTGTGTCACGTATATAGTTATCCGCCGATACGCACTTATTGTTTGTATGTAAATCATATTTAATGCTAACAGTACTAACCTATTGTCGCATCCGGCGATGTTAAGCAGGCATTTTCCTATTGGATCACGTAGCGTGTGACGTATTTGCATAACGTGCGTGAATGTGTGTGTCTGCGTGTGTGGGTGTGTCTGTTGGTGTGTGTGTGTGCAACGAAAATTATATTTCACAATGAGGTAGTTAACATTAGAATAAGACTTGACATGTCATGTATCATTTGTATAACGGGTTAACGATTGAATCGGAAATTCTAGCTTTCTATAGTGTGCATATCTAAATACTAGCAGACCTATATTTAATTTTCCACGTCATTGATGTTTAATATCGCGATGTATTATAAATCGCTACTATTTCTAACTTTATTCGACCCCACGTGACGTAACTCGTGAATAAAATATTGTTATTATTATTAAAATATCGGGATATTTTTGGAATTATATTCATCTGTTCAGAATTGAATTGAACTGAACGTATCTGTCAACTGACCCCAGCTAGTATTTGACAATAACGGTATGAACATAAACAAGTGGGTTTATAAGTTTCAGGTCTCTAGTTTTCTTTTCTTGACTTGGGCTGTGCTAAATCTGACACTCTGCAGTACTCAGTATACGTTTTCAAAGGGATACTGTGTTTATTTCTGAATATCTGAATATCTGCAACTGCATGTCTTGTGTATGAAAGGGATGATAAGAAAGAATGTAGTAATTTTAGCTGATACATTAAGATATATAAATTTTGTAAGTTGCAATTCAAATAGTATATTCAGAACTATATGTCCCATTTTATCTAACTTATTGTTCAATCATTTTTCTAAGCCCTGTTGCCATATTTCTTGCTGGGTGTTAATGATCGGGGTGTGTGTGGATATAAAGATACAAGACCTCAAAGGAAGTAATAATAATTATTATTTATTTCTGTTACCAATTTTTATCTTAAAAGTAAATGTCAAGATCCTCCTTTGAACCACTGCATGCCTGTGATAGGAGGCTCCGCTCTTCCGTCTTACTTAACATACTTGGTAAACTTAAATTAAGAAGTTACAAGATACAGTTTTATAAGTGTGTGTGGACGTTTAATTGATAACATATTTCAGTTTAGGTGGATTTAAATGCCCAGTTATGTAAATTTAAAGTTATTCCTCATCAGCCCTAACTATATTTTATTCAACACGAATAAGAGAATCTCTACTCAGAACTAGAACTTTTACTACGAGCGTTAATTTGTTAATTTCTAACATGTTCGTCTATCATTATAGTCAGCCTATCGCAGTCCACTGCTGGAGACAGGCCTCCCCTGAGGCTTTATGCCCATAATCCCCACGCTGGGCATACCGGTTGGGAATCACACAACGCAGCTTCTCGCTTATTACTCATTTTATTTAATAACAATTGTGTTTTGCTATTGAGCTGCTGTTACCATTATATTAAAATAAAAAAGTAAAGGCTCAGTCATCCTCACGACATTTTCTTTGAATGTTATTGCGTTTTCTCATCATCATTATTTCTTTAATCACAATTAATACCTAAAGACACTTGTTCATTAATACGCACATCACTCGACGAAGGTGCCATCCCCAGGATCCCACCCCCAAGCCCCGGCTGGGCGGCTGCAATGTAAACCATTACGTTTAGAATCATTGACATTATAATGAACAGTCATAGACTACACAGGCATAAGGCAGTAAGACCGTACAGCCGCTCCTACACAATCTCGTTTGTGGAGTCGTTCGCATAATAATAATCTCGTGTGTGTGTGTGTGTGTGTGTGTGTGTGTGTGCACGATCGAGTGATACACTCCACACATGAGTTGTTGGCCGTGTTAACAATAAATCATACGAATGTATGTGTGATCGGCGTGCGGTCGAGTGCTGCGAGTGGCCGTTGTCGATAAATATGTCGATGATAAATATAACCCGTTACTAGCTGGATGCTGAAAGAAGAGTAGGAATTAAGGAATCGCATGATTATTGCCAGTGTTTGACGAACATCAAAACTAAAGAATGCAGCATTTTAAGGTTAAACTTAATACTTTAGTTTTACATATTATAAAACACACAAAAATTGCTTCCTTCAACTTCATCCAACGACTGTGCCTCCAATGCTGAATGCCAATATACTTTGTTCCAAACCTAGCGAATCCATTTATTTCTTGTTATTCTCTTCGATTTCTAACCGCCTCTCGGAATTCTAGACAACTATTTGTCTAATGTCAGCCGGCGTTATTATAAAAGCCAGCCAGTAAAGATATTTAACTGTTAAATTTCTGAGATACCTTTACTCGCAGTCTACATACGCGGCTGAATGATTGAAGTCTATCCCGCAACCATGGGGTGCGTGCAAGGAGCCCCCGCGAGCGGCGACTGTGTCTTATTCATTACACACATCCTGCCTGGTGCACCCTGGACATTGCGACTAATCCTTTCACTACGACGGCAGATCTGATGGCTGAGCTGTCGTCTCGACGAAGAAGAAGTGCTGTGGGATGTCTAAAGCATATTCCACAACGAATAAATAGCCACCAAGAATATCAGAAATTAACAAGCCGCACTCAGGACCGCTCGCGATGGTACCAAAACACAGAAGTGCGGAAAACTTTTGAATTTTGTGAACATATCTAATAATTTCCCTTAATTTATTTAACATTAGCACTACTAAAATATATTTAAAAAACTGCGGTCACATCCCAATCGGCGATGCATGTGTGTCCGTGTAGACACGACGCCTCGCAGTGTGCGTATCGTGTTGCATTTCTTTCTCGTATTGTAATTTATTGGTCTGTAACGAAGTTAATTATTGCGATTTTTGTATTAAACGATGGAAATTATTTTTAGCATCGCATATGGTGTAGTCGTATGCATTTTACCAAGAAACGACTCGGGAGACTTTTTGTATCAATACACACAATATACTTGGTAAATACACGAATAATATTTAACAGCGCGTTTGTGTGTATGGAATAAATTAATCGAAATTTACGGAAACGCGCCGGCCGGTGATACTTCATCTTTTTAGGGGGAACCGATCTCGGTGATTTATGCGCGACGACATGTTGTAACCGTTTTGACGTATCGAATGTTATGTTCTGTTGAAATTCGCTTTGTAAACCCTTGGTCACCGTACGTGGGCATGCGTCACGTCTGGGACGATGCGATGGATTTTGGCGGGACTTTTACAGACATGTAGCGGAGTTTTCATAAAGTAATATCGGTCCATAACGCAGAGGAACAGGACCAATGACATTACTGGACAAGTTTAGATTTCTACTTGTTAATAAGCCTATTAAGTTTGTACATATGAAATGTGAAAAAAAATATTATGGAAAAAAAAATATTTCGACTTTTTTGTGGTTCCTCTGTTGTAATAATAATATGAGTCTCCTCTCAGTAAAAGTTTGTTGAGATTGTATATTTAAAAAAAAATATATCAAAGTGTACTTCAGTGTTTAGAATAGCTTGCACATGTATATGATATTAGCACCCTAACATAACATATTTTATTTGTGGATCTATATATCGGTAAATGTTGTGAATGCGTAAAACGTAACAGCACACATGCGCACTACGAGTCAATACTAGAAAATTTAAGCTAGAAGGATCGGACTCTGGATTTGAACCCAGGACCTCCCGATTGGCAGCCGCTTCTGCAACCAACACGACCAACGAGGCTGTCACCTAATATTAATGTTGTTTCCACAGTGGGACGTAAACGTAACTAGTGAAACCTTTTCATTCGTTGAACATTTTCATATTTGAGTACGTGTTAATTTATTAATTGTAACTGTGAGTACTTATTAAACGTTTCTGCTAGAACCTACACCCACCTTGTAAGTGCACGTGTAATTATGCCCTTCCTCGAAGCGTAGGAAATAATTTTTCAAGAATTTTGTCGAAACGTGATGTCGATACAACGAAACTAAAAAAGTATTCCTCAAAAGGAGCGCCATACGTAGTGATCGCCTGATAAACAATTACCTTAATTGCCTGTTATAGTTCACCTGTAAAATATTCACTCTCGTATGTTTGTTTATGTACGTGCGTTTATTCAGGAGTGTTGTTCAATAATATTTGTTTTCTCCAGCAGGACGATGTGCGGCAGTGGATAGCATTCGACTGATGTTGATGATGATGATGATGTTTGTAATACGAATATAAATTACTGTCTGTATAAATAACTAGGTTAGAACATAAAATTTTCAAGTCAAAACCAAAAATTTTAACTTAACTTTAGGTCTAAGGAGCTCCTTTAGACCTAAAGTTTGGTTAAAATTGAAGTTCAGGAAAAAACAAAATATTCATCTCTATATATAGACATTACTTCTTTTATGGCAATATGTCGTATTAAAACTTTATATGTAATGAAATAAATAGAAGTAGGGAAATAAGTTGATAATTGAAGATTACCGATTTTATCTTCCCACGCGAAAATAACGTAAGATATATATCTGCGCGTACAACGAAAATCTCAAAAATCCCAAAAAAATGTGACAAAAGAGTAACCGGATCAAATTTCCAAAATACACAGGGTTAACGCGGTTCACAATGTCGAGACCTCATCAAGCCACGGGGTCACACAGTTCGCTTTTATCATTTTTTTGTATTTTTTGCAAAAAAAAAAAAAATAAATGATAGCAGTTTTAAATGATTCACTTTTTCATTCCCGCGAAGCGTAAAGGAGATAACCCTAAAATTTTGGGGTGATTCGTGGGAAATGGCGTCGCGCAGATGGGGTCGAAGAGGCCGCGAATTTCTAAAGAAGTTCCAAGGTTAATCTACATTAAATATATATTTTTTTGTTGTTGTATAATTTATATGTATAAGACGGGTTTGTGAATTAAGTCGCCCGTTTTATTTTTTCGGTATTTTTTATATGTTCTTTATGTTAAGACACAGAATCCATTCGTCGTTAAGTAATATCGTTGATATTATTTTGACCGTCTTCTTTACATCGTAGTTAAGCAGACAATTTTTGAAAACGTTTAATAGGTATGCTTTTTGCAATTGCGAATATTGTAGATGAACTCGTACCTAGCCGAAGCTTAAATTTAACACCAAATTAATTAGTGAGATGTAAGTTCCACGTAGTATATTTGTTTTCTACATCCGTAAATACCGAAGTAATTTCGCTTAAAAAGAAAAGCATAACAAATACACAGCTATGACAATTTGAAGTAATCGAACAAAAATTATTCGATTACCTTAAATTGTTAATAGTGAACGTCAAATTCTTATTAACTTAAAATCCATGAACATCACCCCAGTTAAATATATTAACAAAATTACTATTTTCTGCGATCTAGAATTAAACGTTTTCTTCGATTTTAAAGAAATAATTGCAACATTGTCTGATAACTCTTTTATTTGAATTATTTATCGTTGACCCGCGGTCACACCGATATCGGATTACAATTGAAAAAAAAAATATTTATACATTTTTCTAAAATTCGACCCGCCCGTTCCGGCTCCATTTTGCGGTATCGACTTGAATAATTGACCTCTTTGCAAATAGGCCAAATGTTGAAGTGACCCTCCGAGAAAGGAACGAAAGGAAAGCATTCAATGGGGATTGTGTGACTTTTGACCCTGAAGACATTTTTTGAGTTTTTTTTTTCAACCAAGACGGCCAGGAAGGGGCACCGATGCCACATTGTGCGCCAGTGGACAATGGCTTGTGATTGAGCCGAGCAAAAAAAATCCCAACAATGACCGTAGAATTCTTATAAAAACCGATTCATACGCAGGTTTTCAATAATTGGTCAATATCGTCATATTTACATTGATTGATTGACCGGCCATTTTTAATCATTGTTTTTTGACGGCCATATATTAATTTCTTGCATTAAAGGTGTATTAGGGATTTTTTTTGTATAAAAATAAAAATTCCTAAAATTTTGCAACCGATATGACAAAAAAAAAACTTTTTACCGTATTGTATTACAAAACCGTTATTAAATCTCCAAAAAATCCTTCCGCAATACGTAGGAATCTATAAAAGTTTCAAATTACTGTAAACAGTTATAAATCAAGCGTTTCACTAAAAAAAAAAAAAAACTATCTCACGCAACATCATCTGTCGCTTCCTAAAAGGGGTGAATTTCGTGATTTTTCAAAAACGGCACCAACACAATCGCCCGGAACGGGACCCTCGCCGACAGTTAATCTGTAAAAAAATCACGGAAGGTATCGTGTTCGCGAAAAGGTCTTGCCGTATCTAACTCTTTCCCATGGATCTTAACCTTAGCGATCGTTTTTTGTTAAAAATTGAGACACCTTTGCGATCTTTCCGATTTTTTTGCAATTGACAACTTCTTGCGCAAGGAGCAGGGGTCCGGGGTCGCATTGTTCCGGATTGCATTGTCTGTTTAAGATTCAGCAGGTGGGTCACATCGACCCCGCGGCGATTGAGTGTCATTAGAATGGGAGTATTTTCACGTATTTACTAAAGTATGATTATAATTTGCGAATCGAAAACTGACTTAGCTTTTTTAAAGTTACAAATCCGATCTGAAAAATTTTCTTCATTATAATCATTATCATCATTATCAACACGAATCCTCGTATACATTCATTAAGGAAAACGGTTATACACTTAGAATGAGAAGAGTTAAGCCCATGATCTACCACGCTTGCTAAGTCTGTGTTAGATGTTACTAAATACATAACAGTACATTCTAAGGCTTGTAAATTTCCTCACGATGTTCTACTTCAGCGTCGTAGTGAGAGGTATTTTATAATAAAAAGCATGTAACTTACAATGTTAGACATTGGTGGCGGGATTCCAGTCCCTGCGCTCTGGATTGAAGATATGAAATTAGCTGTAGAACTTAAGTAAAATAAATAGGAGTATGGCAATATATGTACTTACTATCTATACCAAAGTGGGACGTAAATGTAACTGGTGAAACGTTGGAGTGTACTGTACTCCTCTGCCTACCTATTTAGGGATTACAGGCGTGATGTTACGATTTATATACATAGACAAATATTGTCGAAATTTTTCAAGTTTGATATTATCAGTGCCTCCATTAATAGGGTCATCAAATTCACCAAAATAACTGCCGACTTCGTATTTTAGGAGATGTCACCCAAGGTCCCTAAATTTTAATGCCACCGAGGTTTTTACTGGGTAGTCCAAGAACATTTTTCATATGTCCCCACAGTGGTCGCAATTCGGACGATTCGCAAATAATACACGGCTTCAAACTGTGTCGGCGAAAAAGTCGACGATCGAAATAGGTATAATTATGGTTTCGACTTAGCGGTACGCTGGCCACACCTCACGCTATCTACGGACACGATCTTGAAAATGATAGGATTTCATTAGCAAACTTATGTGTATTTTTGGAATAGCCAAAACTGATGTATTTATTTATTTATGGACACACAGAAATTGCAAAATTAAAAAATTTGACATTTAGATAATAAACCTTAAGAATGAGATGTGTGACTACAGGGCTTTGATGGTCGGTAAGATGTGCAGGTTCAGTTTCGGCACATCAAATGTTCATCGATCATAATCGAGTCTTTTAATATATCACAACGAAAACATCGTGAGAGAACCTACTCAATTTCATGTCGCATGTGCTATTTGTCAATCCACAGTCGGCCAGTACAGTAGACAGTGGGAAATCCTGTTCCGTTCTGATAACTCGGCCACTCTTAGCGGCAGACGGCACGCGGTCGGATTTTCCGAAAATTACACGCGCGCAAAAAACTAGCGTTTTCGGAAACTCGACGCGTCCGTCCGCCCGCCGGCCGCGGCGCGTAAGCACAAAATTGTCAGTTTTGTTATTATAGTAGCATTATTGCCACTTTTTGTCGCCCCGTTCGTCCCGATCGTAAACAATTATTCGCTCACCATCTCTGTTAATTGTTTGTAAACTTTGCTCACCGATCACCTGCAGAGAAAAAGCGTAGCGGCGCTTCGCTCAAAGCTACGAGATAATCCATTCCTGGCAAAAGCTCGTCATAACGGAAATACACTCGTGCAATGTAATGTTACTTTCATATTTGAAGGTTGTAAAACCTAATAGGATATATCTTAATGAAACTCCGCTGTTCCCTCAAAGTCTTACGCGGAACAGCAGATTGAAATATGATATATCTGGTGCATGGATATACAATGAGTAAAGATAGGGCGTTATGAATAAAGCATTGAACAAAATGTTATATTTAACTGATTTTGTACAAGATATAAAAAGTAATAAGAAAGTTTAGCGATACTAGAATCTCAAGTAAATATACTTGAAATAAGACAGGAAGGACTCTACACGAATATCAAACTGTTACTATCATCATTTTGCCACCTTCAGACCCTGCAGTTCCATGGGCTCATGTTGAAAAAAGTATGAAAAATGATTGGAATTTAACACATTTTAATTTAACATAATGAGTAACGTACATTTTCAAATACGTAACATCGTATAGTTACTACTTTTTAAATCAGTTAATAAATCCTATTCGAAGGTGGTCACAGACGCTACTCCTGAGCATTGAGATGGTCACCTCTAGTATACAGGTAGAGTTTACCACAGGTTTCCAACCGAGAAACAAATTGCGCTAATAACAGATGCTTAGTGGGACGCGGTAATAACCCCACGGGCGAACGGTCGTACCATATTCGTTTTACGACGTGTGAATGTTTTTGTCACACCGAGAAGTGTGCCACCAGATTATTGAAAATATCCTAAACATAAGTACAAAAGTTATTAGCTACGTTTGACGTTTGTCTCGTTCTAAGTAAAGCAAAAAGTCCCTCGTCCCTTTCTAAAGCTGTAATGTAACCAAAATATGTCTAAAGCCAAAAATGTAACCAAAATATGTTTGCCCGCGATTTTGTTCACATAGTTATGAAAAAAAAAAAAAAAATAAAACGAAGAATGGAATGTTTTATTTGTTTGAAAATTTGAAAATTAATAACTCAGCGTCCCGCGCGGATTTTTTCGCCGCGCCAAAAGCGTTTTAATTAGAAACATTTTCCGATTTCGCCGGTAACTCAATTTTTTGCCGCCATATGTGATGGAATGACGGTCAAGTTGATTTTGTACAGTCGAAGCAAGAGACCTCTATAATACAACAAACAAGCTCGATGTTTAGAATCATGTTTTGAATAATCTGAAGATTCATCTAAGGTAACTTTATCCAGGTAGCAAAGTCATCTGAAATTTCTAGATTAAATTTGTCTGGATATACGAGCGGATTATAACCGGTGTATGGCACTAGGCTCACCGCCTTTTCCATGGTGGGACGTAAGTGGAACTGATGAAACGTAAGAATGTATTAGACTCTGCTATTTATCTCTCGAGATTACATTCTACGTGTAACATTTTGCTTGTCCGTCTAGACTCGGCGGCAGTGAAATTACATAGTTCCCGTAAATGTCGTTTCGTTACGGACGTCTGTTTTGTACGTATTCCAGATACGACGCGATCTTTATGCATTCCGGTATCGAACGCGCGACATTGTTCGGCGTATGTTCGATCTAGTTCGAATTTTATGGTGGCTATACAAAGTGGATAGGATTGGATTGAGGCGGTTTATTTTGTTCGGCTATCTTCAACTGGAGGTTACAATTGCGGTTTAAGCACAAATCTATCAGTTGTGAAATATGAAGAGCTGGGCGTCAAGATTAGTGGCGTACTATTAGTCCAGCTGTGGACGAGAACAGGCTGATGATGATCATCGTCAAGATATGAAGTAACAGATAAATTTTTAAAATATTATATAATATTACATCACGCCTATAGCCCTCTAAAGGGCAGGCAGAGGTGTTAAACACACTCTTACGCTTCACCAATTACGTTTACGTCACATTATAGAATAATTGATGAGCCTATCTCATACGCCGGGCTTAAGCCCAACCTACGAGCGACTAGTGGGAAATGTGAGTCAGAAATCCAAAAGTACCCGACCCGCAATGTGAACCCAGGGCCTCTCAATCATCCGTCGTGCTTGGAGCCACTCTACTAACGTGGCAGTCAAAGCAGTGGAAACAGTTTTATAGTAGTCCTATTATACAGTCCTAATAGTCCTATTGTGTTATACTCAATAAGCTTCATCGGTTATCAACCATCTATGGGCTACCTTCAAACTGTGGTAAATCAATAATAACCCGAAATGAAAAGAAATTTTAGTAATAATTAAAACTACCTCCGTTAATGCCCTTTATCAGGATTTACATACATACATCCTCACACCAGGTACCTTACAGGGTAGGCAGAGACGCCCAGTTCCAAATATCACTATCCTTACAAATCACGCGTAGATATAACAGCGACCAAATATCTAGTACATTTATCAATTTGAAAACACTATTCACTTTCTCATAGTTTTTTTGAACGTAAAAATATCCTTTTTCTCTTTTCATCCACACAGCCGGGTGTAACATGACACCGCGGTTTTGTCAAAATATTACCGTGTAGCGAACGCTTTTTTTCCAAAACCCACCCTTTTTCCGTGAGATTCCTGATAGGAAAGGGCCAAAGGGTTGCATTAATACGACACTCGATATTTTTGATTGGACAATATTAGTATTATAATTAGGTATTTTGTATCAGGTAAACCATATGAGAGAAATGTTCTGATCTGACGGGATGCACATGGCGAACTGTCTTCATAGGGAAACAGTGTCGGATGCGGTCAGTAATAATACGAGTGACCGATACTGGCAAAGTGGATGTTTCTACCACGACCGACTACCTCCTTAGGAGAGCACATTGAACAAGCTGCCTCGCCTCGGTATAATGAGCTGACAAACATAAAACTTTCAATTTAATATACGAGATATCCCACTTATGTACTTGGCCACTAATTACATAATACATGCATTTATTTGAGAA